>BQNB010166791.1:1089-14074 GCA_026074375.1 Tanacetum coccineum | reverse complement strand
TAATAAACATCGAACATACCATGTTTTATCAACACATGCTAGAATTATAATCACTAAATATGCATTAATTTGGAAATAATGAGTTCATTAAATGCTATTTTTACAGAAATGGAAACCTTAATCATAACCCAAGGGTTGTGGTTAGCAAAACCCTAATAGATAAATACAAAATCGATCAAGATGGAAATTCAAAGAGAAAAAAGGAAAAGTGCAACACAAAAATGAAAAGTTTTTAAATCATAACCATAAAAAAAATTATTGCATTAAGACATTTATAGATACAGTATTACGCATTACAACTAATAAAGCATAAGATACGATTCAATTATACATTATATACAATTGTTGGGATGTTTCCCAATATTTTATTATAAAACCCGAATCTTCTTCTCCGGACTGTCCTTTTTTTGTGTTAGGAACAACATATCGGTTATTAACGACCTGCCCCCCCTCTTCTCTCTCTCTCGCCTATCTCTCTAGCTCTACTTTTCTCTCTCTCATCCTCTTCACCCCTCCTATGCCCCCCCTCCCTCCCCTCCCCCACCCTCCCCTTCACCCCCTCCCCCCCCCGCCACCCCCTTCCCCTTCTTCCTCCCCCCTCCCTCCTCCCCCCCCCCCCCCCCCCTCCCCCTCTCATCTTCTCTCTGCTCTCTTCTACTCCCTGTACACCCGCCAAAGGCGGAAAGCGCGCGAGGCATAACTTGAAAAGTTATTAAACAAGCACCTATGGTATCTTTATAGAAAGGATTTCAATTTAGTGTAATAAATGCAAAGAATCAACGTGTCTTTGATATAGTCATCCAACAAAAAAATATACAACGACACAAATTTTGATTGAGATAAGGATTACCATATAAATCTTACAATATCAAAACAAAGCTAGAAATCAAAATCAACATATGCTCAAATTGAAATCGGAGCATCATAGCAAAGAATCATGTGGATCTTTAATCCCTGCATTCTATTGGTCTCACTAGCAACTCTCCCTAAGCATGTCATGTGTTGGGTACTCGGATACGGTGTATTAGGATAGCCTGGAAGTTACTCACTGTGAATATACGTTCAAAACGCGATGCTCGTCCACTATAACACTTGGTCACACTAGGGTTGGTGAGATGCTCCCATATGGTTTTAGACACCAGACCTCAAAACATTTTATAATAAAACTCAACATTTTTGTGATGAAAGATAACACAGTTGCATGTCACATATCACTGAACTAATCACATACTACCAAATCAATTCAGCTCTCAATTTCAACCACAATTCAAATCAATATAACTCAGAAAAGCTAAAAATAGCTCAACCTCAAAAATTAGCTCCGGCTCAAACCCAAGTGGGGAAGGAACGATCCTAGATCCACAAGCCACCCGGCTCCACTTGTTAATTCACTATTTACCACATAGCAAGTATATAGATTACATTAGTCACATCCAACACATGCATTTTTAAGCTCATCCATCCAATATACACAGTAATAAAACATCAATACTCAAGCATCGTTTTACCCCAATGGAAAAATCTCTGAAAAGATAGGGGCTATGACACTCACCTGATGCTAAGCTTCGCCAAAACTCCACTAATTCTTCAATAGAAATTCACGAACTAATCTGATAACAACAACATTTAAAACAATAACGTTACCATCAATTAGGCATTCAAACCCTATTATGATGTAATCCAACTAGGCTAGATGCCTATGTCGTGTCTATCTTTAGTAGACGTATACTTGTTTTAATAAAACGTTACCTTCATTCTACATCTTACTATTTAACTTACATGTTACACTTCTACAGTTCTGTTATTTAAGCAGAATTTTTCTACCTACTTATGCGATCTTTAACGCAACCTCGTTTAAACATCCTCATAATTCAAACCAACAATCATCACATCGCTCCCGTTGCCATGATAATGTTGGTTTACTGTTCTAAATCCATGTGCACTCCCAATTTAATTGCATATCTAAGTGCTCCTAAGAAAATTCTATAACTCTAAAACAGTCTCAATTTCGGGTATGAGTTGCGCACTAACAAAGTATATGACCTAACACCATATAAAAAGCATTTACTTTGGCTTCGAATTAATTAATTTACTTTGGGGGATATTTAATAGACACATAATACTTAACTTCCTTTATATCAGAAGGGATTAAGTTCAATTCAAATTTTATGTTTGGGGTTTACTTACCGAAAATTAGGACCCCAAAATATCCTGAAAGACCCGTATTTACTGGTTTAGAGACAACTTTTCTTGAGGAAGGCTTTTGAAGCACTTCCGGAAATCAAAATCGTTGAAAGGCATGGATTTTTTTTTAGATAAATAGACTCTTGAATTATCCAAATACTCATAAGATTTCATAAAAAATATTCGTTCCAATAATGAGATTATCATCTGAGCAACACGATCCAACAAATTCGCTCAATTGAAAATCATGATGTAACGCAAAATTACCCTTAAACTCAATTACACCATCTGCTTCTAATGTAACCCTTAATCACTTCATAATTAGTTTAATTACATTAATTGTTACAGAAATAACATGAAACCCTAAATAATACACAACCTATTTTACTCTAAGTCGTTATTCTTTAAGTTACTAGTAATGGAAAGATGTATTAATTAATTTAGGATTGACAGAAAATTAGAATTTACCTTTGAAAAGATTCTATATAATTATTTTTCTGCTTCATTCCTCCTCTTTTGGAACCGGTCGAACTAAAAAGGGTGTGGGTTTGGGATTTATTTTTTGTATTTATAGGCTACTAGAGAAGTTTTAGATAATTCCTAATTGGAATTTGTTTCCAACTAAAACTCCCTTTCTTTTTTTTTCTTTTTCCTTTTAATTTCTAAATTCGTCTTTTACTATTCATGGGTAAAAAATATTTTTGTTTTTCTTTTCCTTGTTTTTTTAATAATTAATTAGTCTTTATACCTGTTTAGTTTTATAAAAAACCTAAGCTTAATTTGTTGAAATCTTTGTACGGGAAAACTACTTTCTATATAAAGACAGAACCTTTTCATTCCAAATAATTTTACGTTCTTTAAAAATTAGATCAAAGTATTTCAGAAAAACATCCATTTTTTTGTACAAACTGCATTTCTTGCACACATATGGACACGCTGGCAGTCATATTGTTTAATTCGATCAGACCTAGGACAATCCAACGGATTAACCCTAATAAACATTTCTTCTTTCAGACTTAAAATCAATTCCATTAGCTTCACCAATATGTGATTAAAATAATATGTCTCCAGCAATTTAACTCATTTTTTGTATCTTAACCTCTCGTATAAGACGCCTTAAACTCTTATCTTTATAAATTTCCACAGCTATATTTACGGATAGACGTTTTTATATTATTACACTCATGAAGTCACAAAATGGCGACGATTATCTCATATGAAATCATTTCCTGGGCACTCAAATTGTGTTCGAATGGAACGATAAAGTAGAGGTCTCCATGTCAAGCGCAGTGGAGTTGGATTCCAACGTTATTTGATGGTCTAGAATGGGACGCTCTGTGCCCTCGCTGTATATCGATGTGTATAAAACGTCAATATGCAATGAAGGTTGATAAACTGTAACTCAGAACCTCCGTATAAGATGGACTGTGAGATAAATGTGAGGGTGGGATATCACTGTCGGGGGGACTAATCTACGGAGCTTGCCTGGGGGGGGGTAAGAAACAGAGACACGGCAAGAGAGCATAGCGAAAGCCGACAAGGGGAAAGACAGAGATACAGAAGAACAGCGGCCCGCGACACGAGAGAAGAGCAATCGCGGATAAGTAAACAGGAGGGACGTGGGCGGAGCGCTGAGGAGAGCGATGCGCGAGAGGAGCAGAGCAGCGAGAACCGACGCGCGCATGCAGCGAGCGACTAGCGCGAAATATACGCGACGCTGAGCAGGCGCGAGTGAGGCACAGCCGGAAGGCGAGAACGAGCACACGCGCGAGAAGCGAGGAACGGCGAGGAGCGCGAGACTCGAGCGTCAGTGAGAGCACGAGCGCGCGGGAGCGCGAGAGCGACGCAAGGCGAGAAAGCCAGCGGCCGACGCGCGACAGTTCCACGAGCGCGAGAGAGCGAGCGAGCGCGCGCAGAGAGACGTGAGGAGAGGGCAGAGAGCGCGAGATCGCGTACGCGCTGAGTGCGTGCAGATGCGGGCCCGTGAGACGAAAGCGAGCTGCGAGAAGGGCGCGAGGAGAGCAGGCGAAGAGCGCAGAGCGTGTAGGGGGGGGGAGAGCGCGAGGTGGGATGCCGCGGCAGCAGAGCCTCGCCTCCCATAACCACATATAATCCACGTACTAAAGCCAACCCCCCCCCACCCCCTCCCACGCGAGCACGAGAACCCCGCGCGAGCGCGACGAAGGTCCCTGGGTGGCCTCGCCGTTTGCTCCGCGCCAGCTACCGCGCCGATCGAGCGGCTTCTCGCCTGCGCGCGCGCGCGCTCGCTCTTCCCGTCCCCCGCTCTCTCTGTCTCTCTCTCTCTTCCTCTCCCTCTCACTCCCTCTCCCTCCCCCTCTCCCTCTCCTTCTCCCTCCCACTCTCCCTCTCCATCTCCCTCCCACTCTCCCTCTCTCTCTCTCTCTCTCTCTCTCTCTCTCTCTCTCTCTCTCTCTCTCTCTCTCTCTACTATCTTATCTATCTATCTATCTATCCCTCTCTCCATCTCTCAGACTCTCTCCCTTCACCTCTCTCTCTTTACCTCCCCCCCCTCTCTCTATGCTCTCTCTCTCTCTCACCATCTCTCTCCCTCGCCCTCTCCTCTTCCACTCTCTTCCATTCTCTCCCTGCTTCTCTCACCTCTCTTCTCCCGCCTTCCCTCTCTCTTTCTCCCTATCTCCTAGTCCCTTGTCCTCTTTCCCCATCATCCCTCTCCCTCTACATCTCTCCCTCTCTCCCCTTCACCTCCTGTCACGTCTCATTCTCTCCTTCTCTTTCCCTCTCTCTCTTCTCTCTATTCCTTTCTCTCGCGCATCTCTTCTCTCTACATCTCCTGCCCTTCTGTCTCTCTCTCTCTCTCTCTCTCTCTCTCTCTCTCTCTCTCTCTCTCTCTCTCTCCCTGTTTATATCCGATCCATGATTGTACTTGTGTTCTGTCTATATTTCTACTCAACCCGCTCCATGATCCGACCTGTCCTCCCATCTCAATGTTAATAGATCCTAAACCATGGACACATGTAATCCACGTGTCTATCAAATGCATACCAGAACCTTATGATTCATCATATCCACCACAACCCTCCCATTCTCTCATTCCATCAATGAAACAAAACAAAGAAAAAACATCACCTACACATGCAACAAGATCAAAATAGAGGAATTTAATCCCCAAAATCAGTTGCTATGGCGATTCGAAAAAGGCTTATACAAGAACAACGCCTACTAATAAGATAATTAAGGTGACCATCACTTATCAATTTTACCTTTTATTTTAAAAGGTGTTTCAGATTTATATAAATAAATTAGGGATTTTCGTTAATTTAAGTGTATTTGTCTAATGGATGAATTATAATTGATTTGCAGGAAGGAATTTAAGAGATTATAATGATGCTGGTGGTGGTGGTGAAGAAGAAGAAAAAGCGGGAGGGTCGGATTATGGTTTGTTAAAAACTTAAGATGGTTTTGTGTGTTTATTTTTTTGGTGCAAAGGTGAATTTATATTATTAAACAAGAAACAAATACATCATTCAAAGACAAGGGTAGACATGCCTACACCTTGTGCTACACATTACAAATATTACAAAAAAAATATGTAAAACCCAAAATTTGAATTTCATTTCATATTGGTAATTTTTAGATATATCCATTTTTATATAATAAGCATTTTGAAATTAAAACCTTAGGGTTTATCATTTTGGAAATATAAAGAGATAACAAAAGGTATTTTGTTTTTAAATATATATATATAAATAATTAGAATTTATATATAACTTATATAAAATATATTATGTAACCTGGGCCACATCCACTTTTTAAAAAAAACATCTTGTAATGTTAGATTATCTTGTGTATTTTACTGTCCTTGTATAATAAGTGAACCTATTTTAAGGGATAAGCATTAAAGAGGTTTTAAGCAAATATTTTGAGTGTAATCTTCAAAATAGGAAAAAAAAATATTTTGTCTCCCTCCTTTGCCTAAGTAAAAATTGTGTAGTCCAATTTAAGTTGTTGATAGACCAAGTAACTGTTAATTAGAGGAACAGAGTAATTTAAAAAGTGAAGAAATCTTTTATTTGCAAAGCAAGTAATTTTTGTCTTACTCTCGCCCTTTTTCTCTTTATAAACCGAACCCCTCTCTTCCCATAAACAGTTTTTTCTCTCAAAAAAAATCTTACTCCATAATTCTGTTATTCCCTTCCCTCATCAACCATCAAAGTTTCAAGCAAGAAGAAGGTTTAGGTGTTTTTGAGTAATCTTGGTGTGGTTTGATCTTCAATCTTTGGTGTCTTCTTGGTGTTTGATTTGTACTCCTCCCTCATTCCATAGGTAAGTCTTGATTTTGTTTCACTCTTGTTGTCACCGTGATTACATATGTAAAAGTTTTCATAAAAACCGAAAAGATTGTAAGGTATAATGTGTTTATGATCTTGGAAAATTTCTCTAGGGTTTAATCTAATTAAAATAGTTAAATTACATGTTAGGAAACCCTAAGATAATCATTAAATGTGTTATTAAAAAAAACTACAAGATTAGAAACCCTGGGGTTGGCTTTGATGGGTGTTAATTAGGGTTTTTATGGTTAATAATTTTGGGCAAAATTTTAGGTCATGTTCAACGGAGTATATCTTAATGATAAAAATTGGTTTTGACATAATTCTTGATTCTAAAGTGAAATTCAATGAGTCTAGTTTCTGGAAAATCCGGCCTCATGTCAATTGGAGGTCGGGAAGGTCAATTTTTAGATTTTATAAGATTAAGTGTCAAAACTGCAGATTCTGGCCGAAAATTTCAGTTGTAGTGTTTGATTTATAATTCTCAAACCGTAAGGAAATAGACTCTAAAATTTGATTTGGTAGATCTTCATGATATGTGCTACATCCATGATTTTTTCAGAATTTTATGAGGTGTCTAAGTGGGGTTTTTACGCGTCAACTTTTCAAAGGTTCTGCCAGGACAACATTCGGGTCAGTTTTGGGTAACAAGGGTCAAAGGGATACTTAATCATGGAAATAAATTAAACCAATAATCATGGGTATACTAGACACATGTGGGAACCTCTGTGATTTTTGGTAGAATTTTTGGAGGTCGTTTAATGGGTCTTTAACATCTGGAAACTTGCTTAAAAATGTTGGCAGATTTTGGAAATTTAGAAAACTCTAATTTAGTTACCTTAAGTGTTTTAAATGGTAAGATTAAGTAATAAACTTATGAAATAAGATAGATAATAATATGTAATCATGGATTCTTGTAGATTCGGTGAAGGTGTTGTGATCTCTTGCTTTTGTGTTTGTTTCTCTCCGATTGCTTATTCGTTAAGGTACAGATATTCTTAATACCTACTCTCTTTACTATTATTATGATTTATGTGTTGCTTCGTTCGTTCCGTTATTCGTACAGATATTCCGTCCTTTTAGTAAGGACACTTCATTCTCATTTGTCTGGCTACTTGATCTATTTGATATTCGTTTGATATTCCTTTGATTTGCTATCCGTAATCATGACTCGTTTGATGTTGACAATCCGTTTTATTTCGATATTCGTTTGTATGAATCTGTTGGTTCTTTTTCAAATGTGCTTCTAGATTCGTTTCTATATTTGGAATATTTGAAACTTGATCATTGTTATCTTTTGCCTATCTCTTTGCCTGAGCTACTTGTATCTAGTCATGGAGGTACCATGACCATGTCATTGATGCACCAATGGCATGACACTATATGTGGCGGTGTAATTAGTCCACGGCGTTCCCTTTTGTATGTGCACTTATTATGATTTGATTATATATGTTCGTACACTCGCCATAGTGCATGTGTATATGGACACAACTTTGTTTTGCAGGGAGCGTATGGATGTATCCTAGATACATTGTTCCGTTTAGTTTAGGTGAATGGTTGTGTGCGTGCAGTACACCCCATATCACATTTGGTAATACAGGAATGGCCTGCCTGTGTACATTTGATTATGACTATCTGATTATTTGTTTAGGGTCTATTCATGTATCATGTTTAGACATTTGTTTGAGCTCGTGGGCATTCCTTTGATTATTCTTATCATATTCATTGTTCTATATATATCATTTGTTTGACAGGTTCTCGATATTCGTTTCGTTCTAACCTTCATTTTCTTTCCGTTATTATTATTATATCTATTCACTGAGCGTTAGCTCAGCCGCGTTTTCTTTTCCTGCGGCAGGTATTAAGCGGGAAGCTAGGATGTGAGTGTTGAGAGTAAGAGCATTTAGAGGAACCACCTTTAGAAGAACCCTTTTGATTTAGATTTATGTTTTAAGACCTTTCCTTTTGAAGATTTCTTTCATTTGACTTTGTTGGAATTTAATACTGTTGGAAGTCATTTTATTTCATGACTTGGTATTTTGATTAATAAAGTCTTATGCTTGCTTTTATATATGTTTTGATTTGACACCATAATGTGATGCTATGTCTCTTTATCGGAGCGGGGTGTTATAATTATGGTATCAGAGCCAGTTCGACCTGTAAAACCTAGGTTATGACCTGTGAGGATTGGGTAGACATTAGGCTTCCTTTCGTATTTTGATATGATCATATCCTTTCGTATTTTAACCTTAACTCTGAATCGTCTTCGCTGTTTCGTACGTTGATTACTCAGATGGTGAACACACGTCAATCTACCCCTGAATTTTCGGGTCCTGCTTTTGATGAGGTGGTGCAGCGGGCAGTTGATGCATTGTACCGCCGTTCACACACTCGGCTCACAACTGAGTATCCGTCAGAATAGATGGGGGAAATGGGTGACAATCCCTCCTCCATCTCACTTGGTTGGAAGGTTTAGGAAAAACAAGAAGCCTCGATCTTTTAGCTCCGCAACCACTCCAGTTGATGTTGAAAACTGGATTGCTCACATTGAGAAGATATTCGAGGTTTTGGGATGTGCTGATGAATTCAAGGCTAGGTTGACAAGTTTCAAGTTTGAAGGAGATGCTCTCAATTGGCTTTTAAACAAGCCAAATGAGGTGAGACATATATGGCCACCTTGTCATGGAAGGATTTCCATGACATCTTCTTTTTGCAGTACTTTCCCAGGTCTGAGCAACAAAAGTATGAGAGGGAGTACCACACGATTCGTCAGAGAGATGGAGAGACCAGTGGTGAGCTTATGAAGAGGTTCCTCAGGTTGGCAGGTTTCGTAGGTAAGAAGGCAGGTCCTCCGGAGGAACAGGCCAAGCATTTCAAGTGGGCACTTTGTGATTGGATTCTAGATGGAATAGTGAACACGGAATTTACTGATGTGGCTCAAGTGGCCAATGCTGCTAGGAACATGGAGATTCTCCGTGAGAGGTCAAGTCAGAATAACAAGAGGAACCGTGATGGGGACCGTATTCGACCGACAGCTCAGGATAGCAATCAGAGGGGTTATGATCAAAAGGGTTATGACGGTCGCAGTTATGACAGGCAGGGTGGCAACAGTGATCAGAAGTCACGACATAACCGAGGTCAGCAGTACAACCGTTCTTCTGGGTCTTCAGGTCAGAAAAGATACCCGGACTATGCCTCCTCTCCTCCATGTGACATATGTGGGAAACTTCATCCGGGCAAGGCATGTCATAGGGTTACTGGAGCTTGTTTCACTTGTGGTTTGACTGGGCATATGGCCAGGGATTGCCCTAAGAATGGTGGAAACGGTGGTAGGGGAGATGAGAATGACAATCAACCTGCTGCTAAGGGGCGAGTGTTTTCTTCGACCAAGGATCAGGCGGCTAACTCTTCAGGTACCGTTTTGGGAACTCTCTTTTTGAACGGTCGTGCTGTTTTTGTCTTATTTGATACGGGTACAACACATTTTGCGGTTTCTGTTTCATTTACTAAACACCTTAGCATCTTCCCTACGCAACTTAATTTTACCTTCTCGATATCTACGCCTATGAAAAGTCTGACCACGAATATCAGAACTGTCCGCTTCATTTTGATGATAAGATTCGTTTTGCTAATTTGCTTCCCTTAGAAATGAGTGACTTCGATATTAGTCTTGGTATGAATTGGTTGACTGTTCATCGCGCCCCTATCGTTTGTCATACCAATCGTGTCATCTTTGGTAATCTGAATAACCCTGAATTCATCTACCTATCTCAATTTCGATTTCAATTTCGAGGACGAAATTTTCTTTTTAGAGGGGAAGAGTTGTAAAACCCAAAATTTGAATTTCATTTCATATTGGTAATTTTGAATATAACCTAAAGTTTATTAATAAGTATTTGAAAATAAAACCTTAGGTTATAATTTTGGGAAATTATAAAGATATAACATAAGGTATTTTGTTTTAAAATATATATATATAAAACTTATATATGTACATATATATGGCCGGCCCATATTTAGAAAAAAAATATATTTTGTAATTTTGATTATTTTGTATATTTACTTCCTTTTTATAAAAAAAACCTATTTTAAGGGATAAGTATTAAAAGGTTTTAGCAAGTATTTTGTGTAATCTTCAAAATGGGAAAAAATTATTTTGCCTCCCCTCCTCCTTCATTTAGACCGGCCCTTAGGGGTGATTTTACAAGAAAATCATTTATTTTTAAAGCTAAACTTATTTTAGGAATGCAGTGTAAAAACGTTTAAGCAAATATTTGGTAATCTCCTAAAACAATAAAAAGATTTTGTCCCCCTCCTCTCTACCCTTTATAACCGGCCCCCTCTCCCATCATTCTCTAAAAATTTTCTCTCCATAATTTTGTGTATTCCTCCATAGAAGCTTCGAGCAAGAAGAAGGTTTAGGTGTTTTGGGTAATCCTTGAAGTTTTGGTGTTCTTGGTGTGGTTTTGATCTTCATTCTTTGGTGTATTCTTGGGTTCTTGGTGTTTGATCTTGTACTCCTCCCTCATTCCATAGGTAATTCTTGATTTTGTTTCATTCTTGTTGTCACCATGATTACATATGCAAAAGTTTTCATAAAAACCTAAAAGATTGTAAGAAATAATATGTTTATGTTCTTGTCAATTTCTCTAGGGTTTAATCTAATTAAAATGGTTAAATTACATGTTATGAAACCCTAAGATGATCATTAAATGTGTTATTAATAAAAACTACAAGATTAGAAACCCTAGGGTTGGTTTTGATGGGTGTTAATTAGGGTTTTCATGGTTAATAATTCTGGGCAGAATTTTAGGTCATGTTCAACGGGGTATATCTTAATGATAAAAATTGATTTTGACATAATTCTTGAGCCTAAAGTGAAGTTCAATGAATCTAGTTTCTGGAAAATCCAGCCTCATGTCAATTGGAGGTCGGGAAGGTCGATTTTTAGATTTTATAAGATTAAGTGTCGAATCTGGAATTTCTATCCGAACAATTCAGTTGTAGTGTTTGATTTTTAATTCGAAAACGGTAAGGAGTTAGCTTCTAAAATTTTACTTGGTAAATCTTCATGATATGTGCTACATCCATGATTTTTTTCAGAATTTGTTGAGTTGTCTAAGTGAGGTTTTTACGCGTCAACTTTTCAAAGGTTATGTCAGGTCAAGATTCGGGTCAGTTTTGGGTAACAAGGGTCAAAGGGATACTTAAACATGGAAATAAATTAAACCAATGATCCTGGTTGTACTAGACACATGTGAGAACCTTTGTCATTTTTTGTAGAATTTTTGGAGGTCGTTTAATGGGTCTTTAACATCGAGAAACTTGCCTAAAATGTTGGCAGATTTTGGAAATTTGGAAAACTCTAATTTAGTTACCTTAAGTGTTTTAAATGATAAGATCAAGTGATAAGACTTATAGCATAAGATAGATAATAACATGTAATCATGGGTTCTTGTAGATTCGGTGAAGGTGTTGTGATCTCTTGCTTTTGTGTTCATTTCTTTCCGATTGCTTATTCGTTAAGGTACAGATATTCTTGATACATACCTCTCTTTACTATTGTTATGATTTATGGGTTCTTTAGTCTGTTCCGTTATTCGTACAGATATTCTGTCCTTTTAGTAAGGACACTTCATTCTCTTTTGTTTGGCTACTTGATCTATTTGATATTCATTTGGTATTCCTTTTAGTTGCTATCCGTAATCATGACTCGTTTGATGTTGACAATCCGTTTGATTCGATATTCGTTTGTATAAATCTGTTGGTTCTTGTTTGGAATATGCTACTAGATTCGTTTCCATATTTGGATTATTCGAAACTTGTTCACTTATATCTTTGCTTTAATCTTGCCCGAGCTATTTGTATCTAGTCATGGAGGTACCATGACCATGTCATTGATGCACCAATGGCATGACACTATCTGTGGCGGTGTGATTAGTCCACGGCGTTCCCTTTTGTATGTGCACTTATTATGATTTGATTATATATGTTCGTACACTCGCCATAGTGCTTGTGTATATGAATATAACTTTGTTTTGCAGGGAGCGTATGGATGCATCTTAGGTACTTTGTTCCATTCAATTTAGGTGAATGGTTGTGTGTGTGCAATACACCCCATTTCACATTTTGTAGGGTACATCTGGAGTCTGCAGCTCCCATGTACAATTTTATATGATATGATATGATACGATGTGTGTTGGATTATGTAGTCTAAGCGTGTGGCATGCTTTAGACTTTTGTTTCGAGCTCGTGGGCACTCCTTTGTTATCCTTAATTCTTAATCATCGCTTATTATTTCGTATGACATTTGTTTAGCAGATTCTCAGGATCTGTTTCGTTCAAACCTTCGTTTTATTTCTATTATTATTATTATTATTATTATTATTATTATATTTGTTCACTGAGCGTTAGCTCAGCCGCGTTTACTTTTCCTGCGGCAGGTACTAAGCGGGAAGTTGGGTTATGAGTGTTGAGAGTAGGAGATTTTA
>BQNB010166790.1:0-14074 GCA_026074375.1 Tanacetum coccineum | reverse complement strand
GTAATTTTACCACCATATGCATCTCCTCCAAATGCAACATAGCCTCCATCAAATTGCTTGAAATAAGAGAGATAAGCTATATTACCAGTCATGTGCCTTGAGCATCCACTGTCAACAAATCCTTTATCATCATGTTGTGGCTTTCCCTGCATAAAATAATAAGGAAATTAGATTCCTTTAGGGACCCAAGCCATTACTGACTTGGATCTGCCTCGTGCATCAATGTAGTTATGTCTTTTAAAAGCAAGTGATGCACCATTAGGTTTGGTAGGTCTCCAAACCTAATATGCTGAGGACTTTACAACATTTACCCCTTTTACCCTAACAAAATTAACTTGTCATGTATAAGACCTAGCAGTATTAACTGCTTTAGGCCTTCCAGTATAATAGTGTCTCTTTGATGCATGCACAGATCTTCTTGTTAATGCTGTTTGCTTATAAAAGGGCCTCTTAGCAGTTGATTATGCTTGTTTAGAAGAATGTGTCTTTGATTTAGCACTATGAACTGCTGTTTTAGGGTGAGCAGTATTAACAGTCCTAATAGTATTAAGTGGTGTGAGGCCATTTTTCAACAAAACTGCTTTTGGAGACATATTCCTGTGTACACTAGGGTGTGTGGTTTTGGCATCCACCCTACTGTAATTATTTCTAGATACTATGCCTTTTCTTTGTTGGTTATCACAATTAATCTGCAAATGATTAAAACTTCCACATATAAAGCAAGCCTTGTTATACATCACAAAATCTTTTCCTAGTTGATTGGATTTCTGTCCATTCCAATTCCTCTTATTACCCCTAGGAGATTGTGATCTATACATTTTTGCATACCTAACTGACTTTTTAACTGGTTTTTCATGATTTTTAGGTTTAGTAAACTCTACCTTTTTATTAACAGGAAAAATAGTTTCTTTATCAACATTAGGTGAAGACTCAACAAAGCTACTTGTGTCTTGTGATACTTGTTCTTCTAACAAAGACTCTTCAGATTTTTCTTTAGAATTATCTGATTTTTTTTATCACAAACAACATTAGACTCTTGCTCACTATTCTCAGGACCATAACCTTTGAACTCAGGCTCTTTGAACTCATCAAGACCAGAATAAGACAGATCAAGCTTTTTAGGTCTATTATAGATTAAAGGATGTGGTGGAGGAACTGCACTATACCCTAAACCCTTTTTGCTTTTGTCAGTAATCTGACTTCCTAACAACTGATCTAAGTCTTTTGAGGCCTTATCAAATTTCTCAATTTTAAATTCAATGCCATTCTTTTCTTGCTTAACTTTTTCAAACTCACTCTTAAGCATATTTATTTCATAGTCTTTACAAGCTACTTCTCTTTTAAGAACTCCTATTTCTTCACTAAAAAGAACCTCATTCTTTTTATATGTGATAATTTGATCTTCTAGAGTTGCTAAACCTCTTTTATAAGTAGTTGCTTTAAATTCAAATTCATTAAGCTTAACAAGCAAATTATCACACTGTTTCTTAAGAGTTTCATAGTTTTTTAGACAAGTTTTAGAGCAAGTTTTATCATAGTATACCTCAGAGTCTGAAAATGCCATTAAAGCCATGTTTGTCTAAACATGTTCATCTGCCATGTCACTCCAATCAAAACCTACACCATCTATAGCCAACATTGCCTTTGAAGATTTGTCTTCATTGTTTCCTTGCTTCCTGGTGTTGTCTTGATTTCTGAACTGACCTTCCTTGCTTCTTGGTGCTCTACACTCCCTGGCAAAGTGTCCCAACTTATGACAGTTGTAACACTCTACCTTAGATTTATCATACCCAGCAATATCATTAGCATTAATGAAAATCTTCTTGCCTGTCCTCTGATAGTACTTCTTTGCCCTCACACTTAGCAAAGAGAGCTGCCACTTCAAATCCATTGCTTCCAAATCATCTTCATGAATTTGCTCTAAGTCCTGGTGTAGGACATTAGAACCATTAGGATTTTCAACCATGAAAGCATACACAGTATTATCACTGACGCTAGCAGTACTAACTTGTGGGCTAGCAGCATTAACATTAGGGCTAGCAGTACTAACTTGTGGACTAGCAGTGTTAGTATCATTAGTACTGCTAGTGCTTGGAGCAGTCATGAAGGCCAAGTTTTGAGCACCACTACTTGCACCAACAGATTTCTTTACCTTTTGTTCAACAATTTTGAAGTTGTTGTACAAATCATCTATGCTCATAGTTTCAATTTCAGGCTTATTCATCCACACAACTACATGAGTGTTCCACTCAGGGGGTAAGCTACTCAAAAATTTTGAGTTTAAATCTTCTTGGGCAATGACCACACCTAGAATAGCAAGCCTGATAACTATCTTCTGAAGCCTATTGAAGATAGAGTCAAGAGACTCTGAACTTGTTGCACTAAAATTCTCATATTGTTGCTTTAAAAGTGTCTTTTGAGTTTTCTTGGTAGCTGCATTACCTCCAAATCTTGTTTCAATGGCAGCAAACATTGATTTAGCATCAGGGTACTGGCTGAATGTGAGTTGATGTTCATTGGGAAGAGCCATCAGTAGCAAGCTCCTAGCCTTGACATCATTCTTCTTATTTGTCTTTTCTTCAGCAGTTACTGGTATAGACATCTTTGTCACTGAAGTACCATTCTCCTGTACTATTTGTGGTACTAAGACCCATGAATCACCATTTTCTATGACCTCCCAGAGTGCATAGTCTTGGATCTGGAAGTACTGCTTAATCCTTATAACCCACATCTCATACTCACCCAGTTTGAGTATGGGAAGCTTTGCAGTAGGACCACTATTTGTAGATTCAAGCTCCATGTCTTCTAGATCAAAGTTTCTCAAAGCAAAGCTCTGATACCACTTGTTGATCCCAATCCTTGATCGATTCCTTAGATTGTCTAAGGTTAAATTACCTTGGATAAATCCAAAATAACTTGATGTAGAAACTTTGTATGTATACTAAAGTGTATGCGGAATCTACACCTTAATACCTAGAAGTATTATGAATAAAACAGTAATCTTGAACAAACAAAGATATAACCAAACGCTCCAATATTATTAGATTAATAATACGAGTACTCTTCACTAGTACTAGGGTTTACAACCTTGAAGCTTTTTTTTAATCGACTTGACAACTATGAATACTTATAAACTGATATCTCAACTAATGCCCTAGAGCCTCCTTTTATAGACTTAAGGAGTCCTAGTCGGCTTATAATACATTCCTAAGATATCTTAATCTTTTCTAAACATAAACGTAATCTTTTAAATAAATACATTATGTATATCTTGTACATAAATATCTCAATACTTATCTTCACACGTATTCTTGTTCTCCAAACAATCTTTATCTCTTAAATTCATCTTTATCCTCTTGACAGTAGAAAGTCTTCAAGCAGTTGTAATCTTTTCACCAGCAGCACACTAATAAACATAAGCAGTAGTAATATTAGTACTAGCAGTACTAATATATACTCACAGTAGTAACTTGCACTAGCAGTCTTAACATTTACTACTAGCAGCACTAACTACTTAACTTATATTTTAGTCTTCAACACTGAACAGTCTTAACTTCAACTAACAGCAGTAACTTTATGCTATTAGTACTAAATTATACTAACAATAGTAACTAGCAATGGTAACATTATACTACCAGTACTAACTACTTAGCATAATTTCCATTATGTACCTGAGCAGTAGTAACCTTAAGAATCCTTGAAGTCTTTTGAGTCCCAACATTAAGTAATATAAGCTTGCTAAACCACGTTTGTTAGACATATGGTTTAGTGTTAAACCTTTTTGTACTTTAGTTAATGTTCGTTTCCTAAGGCTAAGGACTAGTTGCCATAGACAAACAACCTAGAATCAATCATTTAGTCCGGAGTCTTTCGACCTATATTTGGAATGAATAGAGATCAAACGAAGATTAAAGGAACTTAAGTTTAATCTTTTCTCTGTGTCACAAATGTGTGACAAGAAAAACAGTGTTCTTTTTCACTGAGACTGAATGTCTTATTCTATCTCCTGACTTTAAGCTACTTGATGAAAGTCAAGTCTTGCTTAAAGTTCCCAGACATAACAACATGTATAGTTTTGATCTAAAGAATGTTGTTCCTTCAGGAGGTTTGACTTGTTTATTTGCAAAGGCTACAATTGATGAGTCTAATTTATGGAATAGGAGGCTTGGTCATATAAACTTTAAAACTATAAACAAACTTGTAAAGGGAAACCTTGTTAGAGGTTTGCCTTCAAAGCTTTTTGAAAATGACCATACTTGTGTTGCTTGTCAGAAGGGAAAGCAACATAAAGCTTCTTGTAAGACCAAGCTTGTGAGCTCTATCAGTCAACCCTTTCAAATGTTGCATATGGACTTATGTGGGCCAACATTCACCCATTTGGATGTATTGAATGTACACCAACCAACCCCTTTCAAAACCTACCACGAAACACAATCTTCCCATTCTTAAATAATACTTTGATGTTCCAACAACATCAAGATGAATCCCTCTACGATGCATGGATTAGTTTAAAAAACCTAATCCGAAGTGTCCCTCATCATGGCCTTGATTTATGGTCCCTTACTCAAATCTTTTATGATCATGTCGACATTTATACCCGAATTGACCTTGACTTTGCAGCAGACGGAAACCTTAAGGAATTAAGTGGTAAAAAAGCATGGGAAGCCATAGCGAATTTTGCCCAATGCCAAAAAGAGTGGGGCACCCCACCAAACATTATTTATGAACAAGAATTAGCAAATTTAAATGGGCTTGGATTGTAATCTAATATTGTCCGTGTTTCGGGCTCAAAGCCCAAGATAAGCCAAGCCCGGACCAAGATAGAAAGCCCACGAGCCCATGGTGTCTCCCTTTGTTATGGGTATAAATAGGACCATCTCCACACATAGAGAGGGTGTTGGTTGCCATTTCTTGTATGTGTAATCATCCTCTCCTCTTTTCTCTCTAATCTAATCTTCCATCTTTGTTTCTCTCTCTAATTTTCTATTTTTCCTTTATCTCTTTTCTGGCTTATTGCTTATTGGTATGGCTTATGGTGTGATGGGATAGCTTATTACTTGGGATAACATTTGGTATCACTCGCCCCATCGGCGTGGGGTTTAGTGTTTTGTGTTGTTGGTTTAAGAATGTTTAGTTGCTTAAAAAGATCATCTATTATTCATAATGAAAAACCCTTTCGGCCTTTATTTTTAATCATGAAAATGATTTAAGTGTGATCCGTGTTTGATGATAAGTAATATAAGCTTGCTAAACTAAGTTCGTTAGACATGTGGTTTAGCGTTAAACCTTTTTGTACTTAGGTTAATGTTCGTTTCCTTAGCCAATCCTCACAAGGCTAAGGTCTAGTTGTCATAGACAAACAACTTGGAAATCAACCATTTAATCTGGAGTCTTTCGACCTATATCCGTAATGAATTCTTCACATCAAAAATTCATTCAAAGAATCAAGTTTGATCCATAATATTTATATAGTTCCTAACCAAACATGTTAAACTACTCAACTATCATAATAACAATACATTTAACAAGTAAGATAGATCCAAAATTCATTTTATAAAAAAATGGAAACATGTTTCTTTACCAAATTTAAAGAACAAAGATCCAATTTAACAACTACTTCTTAGAACAAAGATATAACTGATGTCCAGCACCTCAAACTTCTGAAATAACAAAACTTCACTTGCTCTTTTACCCAGAAAAGATGAAGATGAAGGTTTTACCTTTCAAATCTTCCTAAGAACTTACTCCAATTCTTGGATAATGATTGAAAGTGTTTATTGAACTGATTGTTGTTGTTGTGAGTGATATCTTTCTCCTCCAAATCGTGCTCCATTTTATAGTGATGATTGGGCAACTCAAAAGTTGCACCATTTATGATTTTTTAGTAACTGACACAGAAAGTGCGCCGCACTTGGATAAAAGTACGCCACACATCCCTAATAAATGCCTTGCATTAAACACGCTGACAAGTGCGCCGCACTTGGTAATAATACCGGCGCACTTGTGCCTTTAATAACAGCAGTCCCTTTTCTAGATCCTTTTTTAACAATTGTTAGTTGTAAGTAACCAATTTTCTTGCACATTAAGTCCTTTCTTCCGCTTTTAGTCCTGAAACAATATTTACATAACAAACGACCAATTCTTTGGAATATTTATTGCGTTAGTACATATATTTCTCTCATTTTTAAGGGAAATTTTATGTATATTTGAAGCGTTATCAGATTTTGTTAGCCTTAATTATATTAAGTCAAACAAGAATGTTTCCGCGCATCAGGTGTTATTTGACCGAATTTGGGAATCTATTAATCACCGTTTAATCAAAACATAACATCAAGACAAACAAACTTGAAGGACTTAAAACATCATTTTGGACTTAACATATAACCAATCAAACCAACAATCAACTTAATCATACTTGAAATGTCAATTAATTATTCATTCATGGTTTCTTCTTGATTTTGTAAAATCCCGCAAAAGATACGATTCTTTTCTCTGTTTTAATCAAAGATTTGTAAAATCCCGTGAACGTTAATTCATTTAAAACCACAATCAATCACTTCATAACACTTAAGATCCGATATCCATTTACAACAACTTCATCAGAATGTCAAATTCAAATACCAATTTGCAAACTCAATCATCAAATGCTCTTCATAATGCTATCATGGAAGCGGGTAGCAAAGATCGTCCACCAATGTTGGCACCGGGTAATTACGTTCAGTGGAAATCCAGAATCAAGAGATACATTGACACCAAACCTAACAGTGAACTCATCCACTATTGTCTCCAAAATCCACCATACACGTATCAATGGGCTGAGAAAACAGTTCCAGTTGCTGAAGGTAGTTCTGAAACAACTACAGAGAGGTATATGGAGAACTATAAGAATGTTTCACAAGACATACGAGATCAACTGAATGCTGAAGCTGAAGCCGTTCAGATCATTCTCACAGGGATAGATAACGATATCTACTCCACAGTTGATGCTTGTCCGAATGCATGTGAAATGTGGAAAGCCATTGAAAGGTTGAAACAAGGTGAATCAATCAATGTTCAAGATCTTGAAACCAATTTATATTGGGAGTTTGGAAAATTCACATCACGGGATGGTGAATCACTTGAATCGTATTACTCACGGTTTTACAAGATGATGAATGAGCTTGTCCGAAATCAGTGTCACGTTACTAATCATCAAGTGAATGTCCAGTTCTTACTTCAACTACAACCAGAATGGCAAAGGTTTGTGACACTTGTTAAGCAGAGTCAAGAGCTGAAGACTGTCTCCTATCACAAGCTTTATGACATTCTGAAGCAACACCAGAATGAAGTCAATGAGATAAGAGCTGAAAGACTAGCACGTACTGCTAATCCACTTGCACTTGTTGCTCAACAACAACCAGTTTACCATCATCAAAACCATCCTACTCAAAACACTCAATATTCCTCCACCAGATCGCAACAGTCTACCAGAAACAGAGGAAAAGCAATTGTTACCTCTTCTGCTCCTACTTATGATCCAGAACCTGCTACGGTTACTGAAGATGAGGAAATGTCAAAGGAAAAGGAGATTGACAAACTCATGGCTTTAATTTCTCTCTCGTTCAAGAAAATCTACAAACCTACCAACAACAACCTTCGAACTTCATCAAACACCAGTCGAGCTAATCAAGATAATTCTCCAAGAATCAACAGAGGAACTGGGTATGATAATCAGAGGGCAGTTAATGTTGCTGGGGCTAGGGAAAATGTAGGTACTCCGGTAGTGCAAAAGTCTGGGATTCAGTGTTACAACTGCAAGGAATATGGGCATGTATCAAGGGAATGTCAGAAACCGAAACGAGTAAAGGATGCAGCTTATCACAAGGAAAAGATGTTATTGTATAAACAAGAGGAAGCTAGGGTTCAGTTGAATGCAGAACAAGCTAATTGGAAAGATGATACTGATGATGAGTTTGATGATCAGGAATTGGAAGCACATTATATGTACATGGCACATATTCAAGAGGTTACTCCAGATCCAGTTGACAATTCTGGACCAATCTTTGATGATGAGCCAATGCATAAGCTCGTCGAGATAATTCTATTCATCATCGACTCTGGGTGCTCAAAGCACATGACCGGAAATCTCAAACTTCTAATTAATTTTGTGGAGAAATTTCTAGGAACGATGAAGTTTGGAAAGGATCAAATTGCACCGATTCTTGGTTATGGAGATCTGGTTCAAGGATCTATCACTATCAAATGGGTTTATTACGTCGAAGGGCTTAATCATAATTTATTCTCTGTTGGTCAATTCTGTGATACGGATTTAGAAGTTGCTTTTTGGAAGTCTACATGTTATATCCGTGATTTGAAGGGAAATGATCTTCTCACAGGTTCTTGTGGCACAGATTTGTATTCCATTACTCTGCAAGACTCAACAACTCCCAATCCAATTTGCTTAATGGCTAAAGCAACATCGTCTCAAGCATGGTTATGGCATCGTCGTCTATCTCATTTAAACTTCGACACCATCAACTTGCTTTCAAAGAATAATATTATGAATGGGCTTCCAAAATTAAAATTCTTCAAAGATCATTTGTGTTCTTCTTATGAGTTGGGGAAAGCAAAAAGAAAGTTTTTCCACACTAAGACTACCCCGAGCTCAAAAAGACGGTTACAACTTCTACACATGGACTTATGTGGTCCAATGCGGGTAGAAAGCATTAATGGAAAGAAATATGTTCTCGTAATTGTTGATGACTACTCCCGATATACCTGGACTCACTTCTTGAGGTCCAAAGACGAAACACCTGGAGTTCTCATTGATTTCCTCACACTTGTCCAAAGAGGACTTCATGCTCAAGTTACAACAGTTCGAACTGACAAAGGTAAAACGAGTTTTGCAAAACCTGAGTTCCTCAAGAAAGCTCAAAGAGCGAATCCTCGTCTGTATGATATAGGTTGCTATAATGATAATCTTGCGTTAATGTTAGCCCCTGATTCTGACGAAACGATTCGTCTTGAAAAAGAACGTCGATCAAAATTAAGCGATTTAATCAGACCGTTTGATTATGATCAGTTGAATAAGCTTTATGATTTGTTCGTTCCACAACGAGAAAAGTCGCCTGAACAACACTATTTTCCAAAAACGTCAAAGATGAGTCATACATCTTCTAATAAGGAATTTTCCAAAGAGTCTTTTCGTAAACAAACAACTTTGTTAGAAAAACGAATGGATGAATCCATTCCTTGGGATCAAAAGTGTAAAAGCTCTAAAGAACTTTTCAAGATTAAAAAGAGTGTTGACACGATTTTTGACGGAGTGGAACGTTGCAAACAAACAATCGCCAAAAGAACATATTTTGGTAACATCGATCCTTTCATTCAAAACACAATAGAAGGAAATTTTGGCCCCCAAATTAGCAAACTCAATGCGGACTTAGAAAATTTTCACTTGTGTTTGAACGAGGAAATGGTTGCTGATTTGAGATACTTTAATTCTCTTGAACACGAAGTAGACACTCTCAAATCTCAACTGGAAACTCAAAAAACACAGTTTTTGAATGAAATCGACCGACTTTCTAGGGAATATTACTATGCTGATCACATGAATGCAATACTTGGTGTGTACACTGATCTGGATGAAGTTACTAATTTGCAATGTGATTACTTGGAAACCTGGGAAAAATGTGAACGTCTTGAAAAAGAGCTTTCAAAAAGTAGAACAATGTCAAAGAGTTTTGAAGCACTTTAGAAACATGCGATTAATCTTGAACTTGATTTACAACAGTGTAAAGAAAAGATAAAAAATGACAAATCTTTCAAAGAAAACCAGTCAAACGTATTTCTGAAAGAACGTGAACAGTAATTTAAATCATGACATGACAGCTCAATGTACAAGACAATGGAAGTTTGCAATAAGTGAGTTGAAAAAACTCATAGAAAAGATGAAAGGAAAATATGTGGAACAAGTTTGAAAAATCATCGGCATTCGACTACCGAATGCCTTTTAAAGTCAAAGACCCATCCATTTTAGGTAAACCACTATTTTTTCAGATCCTCTGCAAAGAAAATATTCTCCAAGTCAAAGCCATTTACACACAAAAATGTTCTAATGATGTTTCAAAACCAGTCACTGCACAGATTTTTCCTCAGAATATGTGGCCAATTGTCCAAAACACAACTGTGAATTGCACCAGAATGTATAAAGTGCCCACAAAGCGCTACTCAAATTAGAACACATAGTTGCATCAAGACCATTAGGAAACCTAACAAACGCGGGTCTTTTCTTACAGGAGTAATCCCAATACTAGAGTTAGCAACCACGAGCTTAAGAGCAATCAACTGGAAGATAGAGTCATGTCTAACAATAGTCAAGGGAAGAAGCAAGAAGTAGAAGACCACCGTAGGAAGTTTAAGTTTTTAAATAATAAAACGTCTGTAACTACGTGTAATGACAGTTTGAATGCTAAGACCTCGAATGTTAACTTTGTTTGTGTTACTTGTGGAAAATGTGTGCTGAATGAAAATCATGATTTGTGTGTTCTACATTATATCCAATGGCTGAATTCTAGACAAACAACCTATGGCTGTGCCATATTATACTATAAACCCAAGCAGAATGAGAACCAATCTTGTTTGCAACATCCAGTGAAAAAACCTTTGCAACAGACTCCACTATTAAGAAATTTAAAAAAAAAAAAAAAACCACAACTAGGAAGATTTATGTGCAAGTTAGTAAGACATGCATGGTGGTATCCTAAGTATACACCAACCGGATACAATTGGAAACCCTAAGTCTCAAATAGGAAATGTTAACCCAAACGTTAGTATGCCTCTAGGAAATGCATCTAGAACTGCTAATATTTTGGAACATAAGACTCCTAGGTGTTTCACTGTGTCCAATACTCCATTGTCTTCTAATTCTTTTGCAGCTCGTAGAGATCATTCTATTCATCGTCGACTCTGGTGCCAAAGCACATGATTGGAAAATCTTAAGCTTCTAACTAATTTTGTTGAGAAATTTTCTGGAATCGGTGAAGTTTAGGAAAGTGGAACAAATGCACCAAATTCTTGGCTATGGAGATCTGTTTCAAGGAACGAATACTATCAAAAGGGTTTAACTCGAAGGGCTTAATCACATTTATTCTCCGTTGGTCAATTAGTGTATGCAGATTTGGAAGTTGCTTTTCGGAAGTCTACATGTTATATCCGTGATTTGAAGGGAAATAATCTTCTCACAGGTTCTCGTGGCACAGATTTGTATTCCATTTCTCTGTAAGACTCAACAACTCCCAATCCAATTTGCTTAATGGCTAAAGCAACATCGTCTCAAGCATGGTTTATTCATCGTCGTCCTATCTCATTTAAACTTCGACACCATCAACTTCTTTCACGAATAATATTGAATGGGGCTTCAAAATTGAAATTCTCAAAGATCATATGTGTTCTTCTTGTGAGTTGGGAAACAAAAAAAAGTCTTTTCACACTAAGACTACCCCAAGCTCAAAAAGACGGTTACAACTTCTACACATGGACTTATGTGGTCCAATGCGGGTAGAAAGCATTAATGGATAGAAGTATGTTCTCGTAATTATTGATGACTACTCCCGATATACCTGGACTCACTTCTTGAGGTCCAAAGACGAAACCACCGTGGAGTTCTTATTGATTTCCTCACACTTGTCCCAAAGAGGACTTCATGCTCAATTTACAACAGTTCGTACAACAAAGGCAGGAATTTCTTAATAAAACTCTTCATGCATACTTTGCAAAAGAGGGAATAAGACACGAAATGTCAACTGCTCGAACCCCTGAACAAAATGGCATTGTCGAAAGACGGAACAGTACTCTTGTTGAGGCTGCTCGAACAATGCTAAGCGTGGCTAAAGTTCCTTTGTTCTTCTGGGCTGAAGCAATTGTCAAACAGCATGTTTTTTACTCAAAACCTTCACTTGTAATTCCTCGACATAGAAAACACCTTATCAATCATCAATGCCCCGGAAACCGTCCCCGTCAAGTTCTTTCACACTTTGGTTCTCTTTGCTACAGATGTGTGTCGTCAAGATGGTGAAAATCTTGATAAAATGAAGGAAAAAGGATGATCATGTATTTTTGTTGGGTATTCTACTCATCAAAGGCTTACAGGTTTTAACAAGAGAACAAGAATGATAGTTGAAACAATTCATGTTAACTTTGACGAATTGCCTCAAATGGCGTCAGATCACGTTAGTTCTGACCCCGGTCCACAATGTTCGACAACGGTACTTGAACAAGACAGTTTAAGTCCCGGTCCACAAAGTCAAGAAAATGTTCCTCAAGTTTCTGAGACAGTAACAACGTCAAATGAGCTGGAAATGGCTACATAGTCCGAGTTCATGAATTACTCAATGGAAATTATCCTGTTGTGTCAAAGTCTTCCGCTGTACATGCTGCTGATAATCCCGATAAACGTCAACAAACAACCGATGTTGCAGATCCACCTCCATTGAACATTCATTCAACACATCAAACTCCAACTCAAGTACCAACTATCACTGCACCTGAGAACATTACTCAAGCAGAAACCAATACAGAAAATGCACAATTTGACGACGATGAATTTATCAACATCTTCAGTACACCGGTATAAGAACAAGGGGAGACATCGTCTCGTCATGTTGATCGACAAACTGCATACTTTCTATCAACACCATTTTTCTGCACAACGTTGGACAAAAAATCATCCATTAGAACAAGTCATTGGAAATCCTTCTCAATCAGTTAGAACAAGACGTCAGCCAGAAACAGATGGCGAGATGTGTATGTTCGCACTCACCGTAAGTCGAACCAAACCAAAGAACACAAAGAAACCCTGGGGGGGGGGGGGGGGGGGGGATGGCAATTCTGCATGGATTAATCAATGCAGGAAGAACTTCACCAGTTTGATCGATTAGATGCATGGGATAAGTCGACAGCCCTACTTTTGCAAAATGTCATTAACTTAAATGGCTCTGGAAAAACAACCGTGAATGATGAAATACTGTCATTCGACAAATCTCGTCTTTGTGGCTAAGGGAAACGCTCAAAAGGAAGGAATGATTTTGAAAGAGTCATTTGCACCGTTGCTCGTTGGAAGCTGTACGGTTGTTCATTGCCAGTATGCTTCACACAAACATTTACAGTGTACCAAAAGACGTTAAAACAGCATTTCATTTACGGACCTCTGTAAGGAATAAGTACGTAAACCAACCAGATGGATTTGTTGACCCATATCATCCTGACAAAGTTTACCGTCTCAAGAAAGCATTATATGGTCTCAAACAAGCACCAAGAGCGTGGTATGATGAACTCTCCAACTTCCTGGTATCCAAAGGATTCTCAAAAGGTTCTATTGATCCAACTCTGTTCATAACTAAACATGGGGAAGACATATTGCTTGTGTAAATTTACGTTGATGACATAATTTTTGGTTCTACGAACCCAAAACTTTCAAAACGATTTGGAAAACTAATGCACAGCAAGTTTGATATGTCTATGATGGGGGAGCTGAAATTCTTTTTAGGAATTCAGATCCACCAATCTCCTCGTGGTATCTTTATAAACCAAGCTAAGTATGCTCAAGAGATACTTAAAAAGCATGGTATGACCTCATGTGATAGCATTGGTACACCAATGGCTACAAAACACCTTGATGCTAACTTGAGTGGTACTCCGGTCGACCAAACGAAATGTCGTAATATGGTTGGAGCACTCATGTACCTAACAGCAAGTAGACCAGATATTGTACATGCAACATGTTATTGTGCTCGCTATCAAGCGAAACCGACTGAGAAACATCTCACCGCGGTTAAGCGGATCTTTCGGTACCTTAAAGACTCCATTCACATGGGTCTCTGGTATTCGAAGGACATCGGTTTCTAACTAACTGCTTTTTCAGATTCGGATCATGCGGGCTGTCTCGATTCATGTAAGAGCACATCTGGTGGCATACAATTTCTTGGTGGTGATAAGCCAGTCAGCTGGTCATCCAAAAAAGCAGGACTGCACTTCAATGTCTTCAGCAGAATCAGAGTATGTATCTTTATCTACGTGTTGTGCACAAGTTCTATGG
>BQNB010166789.1:0-14074 GCA_026074375.1 Tanacetum coccineum | reverse complement strand
CTTACGAAAGCTATCAAATCCATTTTTCTGATCAAATTCAATCTAAAACACGTATTTTTCATAAACTAGATATTAAACCTACAATTCGATGGTTACGAAAGCTGTTATCTTGCGTTTTAAGATCAAAAACACATCAAATCATAAATCTAAACCTTATGAAAGCTACTGTTCATCGATACAAAAGCTTGTAGATCAAAAATTCTCACGGTTAAGCTTGATTTGATTCAGGAATCACACACTAGATCTTTCCCGGCGATAGATACCACTTGTTATACGTCATGTTTGCATAGTAGTGATCATACAAAAGCTTATCAGAATAGAGGAGAGGAGCTAGAGAGTATTTTTATCATTTTCTAAATTTTCATTTCAAAAGGGAAAATAAAAATGGGATGGAGAAGTGAATTACAACAAATGTAAAGTCTTGTATAAATACCCCTCCTAGATGGGTATTTATACTTATTGATTATCCTATTCTAATTGCCTAACTTTAGTCAAACCTTGGTCATCCTTACTTAACTTTGACCAAGATAGACTTTAGACTTTATTACATTATAATTACTAATAAAACTATAAAACTAATCAAAACTATACAAAGACCAATTCATATAATAATAAACACTTTCTTGAACCTAACACAGAGAACATGCCCACAAAGTTCATTTAAATTATACATGGTTTTTAAATATTTCAAACTTATTTTAAGGTTTTGTAGAAAGAGTTTACGACGTAACCTAGAGAGTTATGTTGTAACCATGTGGTTTAATTAAAAATTTGTAGAACAAGGTACAATGTAATCTAGGATTAGTTTACGCCGTAGCTTCAATAATTACGGCGTAACTGTAATGGTTACGCCGTAAATGCTATCTGTTAGCAAAATTTTAACCACATGATTATGAGTCGAGATGACCTCAAATTCAACATGTTTCCAGTAAGAACCTGCAAAATAAAGTAAGAAATATACAAACCAACTAATATGCAGAATTTAAATGAAGTCTATTGATAAAAAAGGCTGGTTTTCTCCTGACAAGAACCTTTGTTTATTAATGAGTCTTTAAGTTAGACTCACGCTCAGTCTACGTTGCTCCTTGGGTACTCCCTGCTGCTTCAAACTCATCCCTGATCATTCTAGCAAATTGTGACCAATTAGCTCTTCCTAAAGGCAAAGCGTCATCAAATTTTTTAGTAATGAAGATAAAACTTCTTCCTTCCTTGAACGAATACCTTTTCACTTCGAAGGTTTCTACATTTACCATAGGCAGCTCATATTCAGTTTTTTCAATCCAACTTTCTATAGTTCTTCTTCATGTCCTACATCGTGCCATGCATATGTTATTCCCCCATGGTTTTGTTTACACTTTTTCCACACATCATCTAGGACATATCCTTTCTTCCCTATCCTTAATATATATCCATTTGACAAATATTCCACCTTGTTGTTGAACACTCATCTATATTCATCAAATCTTCTTGAGTATGGGTTAGCAAACTTCATAGCGTAGCCAGCCTCGACATCAAAACAATCTAGAACCAATTCGTTGAATACTTTTTCCTGATAAAAATTGGCTACGTTAGTATGCCCAATCTTAACTTTCAACCATTCTTCAAATGAGTAATCACAAGGGTGCGGCTTAATAGGTTGTGACTTTGGTGATTCTCCTAAATCGGTTTCTTTACTTAACTTGGGGTATCCTTGTGGGAAATGGTCGGTATGCCCTTTACTAGTTTCCTGCATGTTGCTAGGCGAATGGTCGGGTGATGCCCTTTACACAAGTTTCCTCTATCAGTTTGCCTAGAGGCGAATACAATGGTTTATCTATAGTACGTATTAGTGTAAATTCTACGTGTTGATCTGCTCATATCATAACCCATCATTGCAGGAGAAATAGATATGAAAATAAATCGTCTCCTAATTCGAGGGGATTAAAGGATTATTCCTCTTGACTAGAAGTTGCCATGTAAAATCTTTTAAGGGTGACGTTAGAGTAGGTGGAGTTTCCATTTACATCAAACTTGACCCTATCCTCACTAATTCCAAATGAAATTTCTCTATTTAAAGAATCTTAAATTTGAGCATGAAATGTTGCATCGGAAAGTCCGCACACTCTAGGACACAATCATTTCACTCGCAAGGATCCCTGGCATGTCTTAATAACAACTAAAATGCCAACAAAATTGCATGGGAAAACAAATTTATCAATCTTAACTAGGACATTCTCCATGGTTCCTAATGGTGCTTGTTGTGTTATATTGTCCATTCTGACTAACATATCGGTTTTCCTAATATTAGTCAGTTTTAGATATTCAAAAACTGAATTGGGTATAATATTAACACATGTTCCTAAGTCTGCCATAACATATAAAATAAAACTATCGATTGTGTAGGGCAGAGCAAAACTTCCTGGGCTTAACTCCTTAGGTGGTAATTGGCATGGCAAGGCTCTTGAAGGATGGTCATCTTCTTTTACTGTGTCATTACTGGTCATAGAAGACACCTCCTGAACTGCATCCGTTTTGGATGTTTCCATCTGCCTACCCTTGTAAACTACCTTAAATTCTTCTACTAATGACTTTAGGATATCAATCAGTATGTCTTCATTGTTATCCCCCCTTTTTACGTTCCTCCAAATCTGTGATTAACCACTCATCAATATCATCATCGCAGCTCATTCCTTCCTCATGAGGTTCTAGGTTAGGTGCATCATTGTTGTCACTCGTATCTTGTTTACTCATTACTGATTCCCCATATGACGTGTAGATAATTTCTTATTTAAACTACTCCTTAGAGGATTCATTCCTATGTTTGGTATATGGTTGGATGGGTTTGAAAAAGGGAGAAAAGGTGGTAAATCGCAATAGGCGTCGATTTTAGCATCGTCAGCATAATATGGATAGTCCGAAGTCGTACTTTTCTCCAGGTGAAAAGAGCCATCATCCCCATTATCATATTTTGTTGGAAAATAGGACTAAGCATCTCTCCGTGATTGTCTTTTCATATCTGCTTCATATTCCATGTACTCGGTAATTGTCATGTCCACTATGTCCTTTTCCATCATCCCTCTAAATTCGTCATTAACCATGCTCGATGCCTGGTTTTCTTCAATCAACCTAAAGTATTGTTCTAAGGTGAGAGTACTGATGTCAATTTCTCCCATCATGCTTCCTGAAAAATTAAAATTTAGAAAAGAAATAAAATTAATAGAGGAAATCAAATTATAAATAAAAAAATTTAGCTCCCCGACAGCGGCGCCAAAAACTTGATGCGTAGTTTATTTTAAAGAAATTATTTAACAAGTTTTAAATTTATAAAAATCGTTCACCGATGTCTACACGTACTAACAGGCTGAGAACCCGGTCGTGTGTAATGTAGGATTGGTAAATCCGAGGTCGTCCCAAGAGCTAAGTTTATATTAGTTATAATTTGAATTGACACAAGTTTAAATTGAGAAGAAGACTATAAGGAGAAAAGCGAGCTAACCTAGTTATTTCATTACTAATGTTTATGATATGTTTCCTAGTGCAATGTCTAAGTATCGTTTTATTAGTGTTCTAATATCAACAGATCCGAATTGGCATTCGAGGCATTCGAGGTATGTAGCTATTAAGTGCCAACCATCCAAAAGACTTGTCTATAACCTAAATACGTTATTATTAACCCTCTTTGAAAGAGTTTCTGCACTTTTTAAAGTATTTAGAGTAGTTAAGGCGGTAATCGGATCGATTCCTACACTAGGGATAGATGCCAACTTATCCTAGTACCTTGGTAATCCTAAGTTCAGCGGTTTGCCTAATAAAAGGATTTTAAGGATCAAAAATACCTTTCAATATTGCCAAAACGCAAGGATCTATGACAAGCTATAAGGATATCTAACAAAACAATAATCAAATAGGAAACATTGATCAAAACAATAGTAACTACATAACTAGGCCAACACTAGAAATGCCTAGCCACTCATGGTAACAAAACAGTATGAAATAATAGAGGAATTTATTGATCGAAAGCTCATAATTCTTACAGTAGTCGTTTATGAATGATTAAATACAAAAGTAAGTAAAGTGATTTCTCTCTTGGACTTCTGATGGATTTCTTCGACCTATGGAAGCTTGGTTCGCCCTTTGATGCTGTGGTAGAAGGGTTGATGTCGAATAAGCAGAATGAGGGCTCTATTTATAGTACTAGAACTTGTTACGGTGTAACCCTTGTGTATGGTTACACCGTAATCATGCTGATGCGGGTTTCCTCTTCGTAGGCTTTAAAAAGGTTATGACGTAATGTTGGAGTATGCTCGTGTCATAATAAATAATTATATGACTAGACACATGTGAGCCTATGGGGTCACACACATATGTACTGCGGTACCATTTTATATATCGTGTTTATTGTATTTACGGTATATAAATAACCCACGTAACTCGGGATCACTATTGGGCTTCTAATAACTAAGTATAGTACTTAATCTATTGGACTTAAAAATCAAATGGTTGTTTCCAAAATCCGAGTTGCTTACTCAGAACGCCTGATTTCTTCCATGAAAAATAAATAAATCAGTAGAGATTACGTAATCTTCGGCATTTATGATATATTTACAAGCATTTTGATAGGGAATTTGATACCAAAAAGTATTAAATATTTAATGTTATCATCGTGGTCTCTCTCTCTCTCTCTCTCTCTCTCTCTCTCTCTCTCTCTCTCTCTCTCTCTCTCTCTCTCTCCCTCTCTCTCTCTCTCTCTCTCTACTTATTGATTGTGTTGTTAAGTAGTTTGTACACCACTTGGTCTCTTTGTGACTTGAAGTTTTAAGATCTTCGCAGAAGTAGGAAAGACCGTATTCACCCCCTTATGTTTCTTCACTTATAAAAAATTTGAGGTAGTCACACAAGAGGTTGACTATTTAAAAGTAATGTTTCTAAGCTTCAAGAAGAAGCATTGAGTTTTTCTGTAACATCCGGCAATTTTAGGGATTTTAAATGACTATTTTACCCTTTGACTTTTTGGGTCTGACTTGACTTTTTGACTTTTGGTCTTTTATTGTCACATAAAAGCGATTACCGCGTAACCAGTAATTTTTCTGAACATATTTAAAAGAGATATATGTTATTCCTAACTTGATTTATCAAAAACGAGCCACTAAATCACATTTTCACAATTCAGACTCTAGATCAATTTGATGTAAAACGACATTTCTGACAACTTTTTAGTTTTAACCGAGACCCGAAAACAGTCAGAAGATGACTGAAATGCCCTCACAAGATTTTAGAAACAAGAAAAATAATTAAATTATATTTAATTAACACTTTTTATTAAATAAAAATATTTAATAAATTAGTCATCATTTTATTCAGTGACGTTTGTTGAAGACGCAAATATTCGAGTAAAAGATATTTTGCGGACAAAGTTTATCAGTAATATACAAATAAATAATAAACGTTTTAAATAAATTGATAAAAACGTTTATGAAAATTAGTCGAGTGAATACTCATTTTTATCAGAAAAATGATTTGAAACGCAATGGCGCAAGTTTCGTATTTTGAATCATCCGTTAAGTGGCCCAAACGAGTCCCGAACCGATAGTTATCAAAACTATATTAAAAATTTACACAATGATCCCTCAACTATTAGGCTCTTGCCACTTTACCTTAAAACTTTTAATATATAATAATTATATATATATATATATATATTATACTATATATATATATATATTATATATATTAGATATATATATATATATTTATATATATAAAGTTTTATATCTTTTTCTTCATTTTTCATTCTCATATATACACACACATATACAGGGCTCTCTCCCCCTCCCCATTTTCGGCCACAGCCGCCGGCCACCACGCCGCCGCAGCCGCTGGCACCGGAAAACTTTTCCGGCGAGTTTTCTGGCCGAAACCAAAATTGTTTCTCATCACCCGATCTATCCAATCCACTATGTCACTCGCCTCCACGCGCCTCCACGCCATCACCACCACTCCACCTTCGTCCCTACACCAGCATCACACCGAAACCACCACCATAAGGTGCATGTGGTTATCTGTGCCGCACCAAAAAGGGTGCGTTTCACTTGATGAAAACACCACAAGGGTGTTTTGTTTTGGTGGTAAAACACCACCACCAAGGGGTGCGTTCGGTTTGTTATCCAGCACCAAGGGGGTGCGTTTAGGTGGCAGCCACCCACGAGGGTGCGTCGGGTTTGATATTTTGCACCAGGGGTGCGTTTGGTTTTGATATAAACAGCCATAAGGGCGTTCGGTTTTTCTGGCAGCCCCTAAAAGGGGGTGTTTGCTTCAGTGGTCTAACCGACCACTACTAAGGGTGCGTTCGGTTTGCACCACAGCGGGTCCGTTTGGTTTTACACCGCAAGGGTGAGTTGGTGTTGTGGTTTGCACCAGCCGTAGGGTGCGATTGGTTTTATAAATGGCAGTGTTTGTTTGTGGTAATCACCACAGCGGGTGCGTTTGGGTTAAGAGAAACCGATAAAGAGGTGTTTGGGTTGGCAGGAAACACCCAAAAGGGGTGTTTGGTTGAGCAGGATACCAATAAGGCTGTGTTTGGTTAACAGCAAAGCTGTAAGGGTGCGGTTGGGACAACAAAAATCGAATAAGGGAGTGTTTGGTTTATCAGAAATGCACAAATGGTGCGTTTGGCTTAACCGTTTCAAAGTAAGGGTGCTTTTGGTTTATATATAAAAATTAACAAATGAATATAACATAAGGTTTTATAAATATTAAAACCGGATATAATGGTGGATAATTGGTTAAATAAATGTGATTAGTTATTATTTTCGGATATATTATATTAGACCCGTAACGGACTCATAATATGAAAATAATGTCAATAACCAATAAATACACTTGAAATTTCTAGGATGTGTTCTATTAAATTGATTTGGAAAAGTGGATTTGCAGTTAAGTCTTTCGACTTGGGATCGTTTTTATAAACGGAAAAGTCATGACGAACTTTATATGAATTTCTTTAGTAGTAATGATTTACTAAAGCTTCTATTATTTTAGAAACCGATAAAGGGGACTAAGTTATATTTTAAAGATACATAAATTTGTATTAATTATTTGATTAATTATTTACTCACACTTCGTATATAATACTTGCAAAGCATTATATATTTCACATTACTCTTTGGATTGTTTGTCCCTATTATATAATTCACGGTATGAGTTATATAAGGGTTTATTTTTCATATGTAATATATAAAGAATATATTACATACTTTGCGTTATCTTTTAATTTATTTATTTAACCAACCACCAAACTGCATTTACAACTTGGAAATCTAAAATCTTATCAACGTGTCGCGTTGATATAACCATTCATCGGGAAACCCAAATGCATCATTCTAGAGTAGGGGGATATAGCCGTTAAGATAAACCGCAACTTCTTGGTCGAGCCGTTTTGGTTTCCGTTTGTGCTGTGCTTAATATGTGCATTTCTGCCAGAACGTTCTTCATCATCAATGTGAGTTTATAGCCCCACGTTTTACATGTTTTACATATATTTTTGGGGTGAGAACAAGCTTGTTTACAGATGCATTTACATGGTTGATTACCTGTTTGGTTTACATACTCATTTATATATCTCGCGAGGAGATACCATACTTGGTTAAATTTTTGGACGTAAACACATACTATACTTTTATGATTATAGATTAGCTTAAGTTGCATGAACTATTAATTACTCGGAGAATAAGTGCGAATGTTATAAGATATATCTATTTGGGATTGACAATCCCCGTTCGGGTGACTAGCTATCACTGGGAATGAACGTTATACCATGTCGGATTACGATTGAGATTGGCGCCGCGGGGCCAACAATAACATACAATATTATTTTCTAAAGGCCTGGGTGTCTTGGAGGAGATACTATGTGGGTACATATTATTTCATTAATGCCCGGGTGTTTTTGGAGGGAACACCCACGATGGAAAGATATTATTTTATTACTGCCGGGGTGTTCTTTGAGGGAACACCTACGATGGGTATATTCTTACTGTGCCTTGAATAAAGTGGCATACAAACAGGTCTACATCGCAGCGTCATGAACTTAGGTGTGTAATATAAAGCACAATGTGACTATTGTATTTGGATACAAATGGTCTGCGATACTTTACAATCTTGGATTTGAACATATATTCATACATTTTGTGACTATTTAAGGATTGAAATAGTCAGGCATACTTTACAAAACTTTGATGTCAAACATTATGCATACAACTTTGAGGACTATAAAAAGGGTTGAATTGGTTATACAATCATTTTATGATACTGTAGGGAGACAGTAGTCACTAAATGTTTTACATGGTACTGTGATGACACAGTGGGCAAATACATTCATTGGAATTTACATTCATACTTAAACTAACCTATGAAACTCCACCTAACTCTAGTGACCGTTTTAACAGTTTTTTCTCAGGCGTGATTAGATGCTTGGATTATCTGAGTGCATTGGAGTCTAAAATGATAAGATTTCATTCATGGATTTCTACTTATATACAAATGATTAAATCTCGTTGTATCGCTTTTAAGCTTTTCATTGTGATGCAATTATGGGATAAATGTTACATCAATTTTAAGGAAATCAACGAGATTACTTTTCAAACGACACATTTAGAGGTCGTTCTCTTGTATCTAGCGCTGTGTATTATGAAGTAACCCCCCCGCCCCCAAGACATACTTCCGCTGCGAAACGTTTTTGGGGGTCGTTCGGGTGACTAGCTATCATTGGGAACGAACGTTATACCATGTCGGATTACGATTGGATTGGCGCCTGTGGGGCCAACAATCACATACACATATTATTTTTAGAAATGTCTGGGTGTCCTTGGAGGGGACACCTATGATGGGTATATATTATTTTCATTAATGCCGAGGTGTTCTTGGAGGGAACACCCACGAGGGGAACATATTCTTGTATTACTGCCCGGGTGTTCTTGGAGGGAACACCTACGATAGGTATTCTTACTATGCCTTGAATAAAGTGGCATACAAATAAGTCTACATCGCAGTTTCATGAACTTAGGTGTGTAATCATAATTACAAATGGTGACTATTGTATTGGATACAATGGTCATGCATACTTTACAAATCTTGGATTTGAACATATATTTATACATTTTGTAACTATTTAAGGATTGAAATAGTCAGGCATACTTTACAAAACTTTGATGTCAACATTTATGCATACAACTTTGAGGACCATTAAAAGGGTTGAAATGGTCATACAATCATTTTATGATACTATAAGGAGACAGTAGTCACTAAATGTTTTACATGGTACTATGATGACACAGTGGGCAAATACATTCATTAGAATTTACATTCATACTTATAAAAACCTATGAACTCACCAACTTTATGTTGACCGTTTTAAGCATGTTTTTCTCAGGTGAATTAGATGCTTGGATTATCTGATGTGCATTGGAGTCTAAAATGACAAGATTTCATTCATGAATTTCTACTTATATACAAATGAGCAAATCTCGTTGTATCGCTTTCGAGCTTTTCGTTGTGATGCAATTATGGGACAAATGTTATATCAATTTCAAGGAAATCAACGAGATTACTTTTCAAACGACACATTTAGAGGTCGTTCTCTTGTATCTAGCGCTGTGTATTATGAAGTAACGCCCCCGGACACATTTCCGCTGCGATATATTTTTGGGGGTGTTACAGATTGGTATCAGAGCATTGGTTATAGAGAATTAGGTTGCATATTTTACCCTAGACTATAACCGTTTTCACAAGCATTGCATCACAGCAAACATTTTCAAAGTGCATACATACTACTTGCTTACTTGCTTACATTACTTGTAGCATTAAGTGCTTACGTGACATACATATATATGTATATATAATATATGCTTACATCCTTTTGCGTATATCGTACATTTATTTATATAAAAGTTATTTATATAATTACCAGAGCATTTCTCAGACATTGTGAGTTGCACAATGGTCTCATTTTACTTCTTAGACATTGTGAGTTGCACAATGGTCTCATTTTGCTTATTAGACATTGTGAGTTGCACAATGGTCTCACTTCGTTCTCAGACATTGTAAGTTAAACAATGGTCGCACTTCGTTCTCAGACATTGTAAGTTAAACAATGGTCTCACTCTTCTCAAAACATTGTATTAAACATGGTCCTCTAAGAAATATTATTTTCTCATATCCTTTATACAATATCGTATTACGCGAAGACCGTCATAATTTTTGTTTACATGGAATTATGTATGAATCTAAGTATTACAAGTCTTGTATGGGCGGGACTTGTAATATGAGGATTGATATGATAATTGCTATGTTAACAAAACCCGTCACAGTTTTGGTTTACATGGGATTATGTATGAATCTAAGTATTACAAGTCTTGTATGAGCGGGACTTGTAATAGGAGGATTGATATGATAATCGCTATGTTGACTCGTTCATAGGAACCTTTACCTTATTTAATCTAACCGAGTACTCATTAACTATCTTGAACTCTAGGTCGATAGTCTTTGGTAGTTTTACTCCCCGTCTCCGAAGACGAGTTTTAAACACTCGTCCCATACTCATTAGAGAACTTGCATCGGTATGTCATTCATCACCTTGGAAGTTATGTAAGTACGCGTATTGCATCGGGAATTATTAAGTAGGATGATTTATAATTTCTTTATTTGAAAGGATTGGGACGCCTCTTCATTCAAATAAATAAATTATAAATCACCGAACCATATCCATTCAGTATTTACATAAATTGGGATGCTTCTTTATGCGGATAATGAATTATAAATAAGTGGGCTTAATGGTATCCGATATGAAACGAGTATGAACTCGAACCCGATAATCACCGGAATCCGTGAAAAAGGTTTGGAAGCACAATAGTGTCTTGCCACTCAGCGAAAACCTTAAGGCCTTACTTGAACTACATGATCTCATTCTTAAGTTATTACTGTTGCTATTGCAAATCCTTGCAATCGTGAACTGTCTGTGGAGCTAACAGACTGAGTACAACATCCCATCACCGTTTGTTATATTTATTGTCGTTAGGGTTGCTGTTGTTGGGTCCTGAAGCGGTCCCAGCTTGTACAACTTTATCCAATAGGTAATGCAACCCCCTTAATCCAGATAAACACTTATCGATGAAACATCTAGTCGAACTATTCATTTCGGGCCACTAGTACGGAGACTTAGGTCGCAATACATCCTAGTACTACCAAGTAAGTTGAATACTTACATCCTTTAGGTGTGGAGATTCCTGCAATACTTATTCTGAGCAAGCGGTCGTAGGCATGGTGGATGCAGCGGTTCTCGTCGGTGGCATTCTGAATTTAAATCACAATAATACAATACACGTGGGATTTCAAACGAACGCAACACAGGGGAGAGATATAACAGCATTGAGTCATAAGACCTATAATGATTTTTTTGAGATACCCATTTTGACGGATTAAATATCCTGGTCAAACCTAGCCAAAAGTTCTGGTACATTGAGAAGTGTCGAAACACCGAATTTTTGCTGAATAAAGTTATCAGCGTTTTGTTTAGAAACGGTTTGTTAAATCATAAATCTTTTCTTGGTCACACAAACGGTTAAAACAAATCTAATCTCGGGACGAGATTTCTTTAAGGGGTAGGTACTGTAACATCCGGCAATTTTTGGGATTTTAAATGACTATTTTACCCTTTGACTTTTTGGGTCTGACTTGACTTTTTGACTTTTGGTCTTTTATTGTCACATAAAAGCGATTACCGCGTAACCAGTAATTTTTCTGAACATATTTAAAAGAGATATATGTTATTCCTAAGTTGATTTATCAAAAACGAGCCACTAAATCACATTTTCACAATTCGGACTCTAGAGCAATTTGATGTAAAACGACATTCCTGACAACTTTTTAGTTTTGACCGAGACCCGAAAACAGTCAGAAGGTGACTGAAATGCCCTCACAAGATTTTAGAAACAAGAAAATAATTAAATTATATTTAATTAACACTTTTTATTAAATAAAAATATTTAATAAATTAGTCATCATTTTATTCAGTGACGTTTGTTGAAGACGCAAATATTCGAGTAAAAGATCATTTTACGGACAAAGTTTATCGGAAATATACAAATAAATAATAAACGTTTTAAATAAATTTTATAAAACGTTTATGAAAATTAGTCGAGTGAATACTCATTTTTATCAGAAAAATGATTTGAAACGCAATGGTGCAAGTTTCGTATTTTGAATCATCCGATAAGTGGCTCAAACGAGTCCCGAACCGATAGTTATCAATACTATGATAAAAACTTACAAAATTCACCCCCCCCCATCTATTTGAGACTTGTCACATTCATTTTTATATATATATAATTTATATACATTTAAATGATTTATACAAAAACACACACACATAAACACATCCATCTCTCTCTTTTTTCGGCGAGCTCCCACCGCCGCCGGCCACCACTCAGCCACCGCCGCCTCCGCCGGAAAAGTTTTCCGGTGAGTTTTCCGGCCGAATCCAAAATTGATCCCCATCACCCGATCTACCCGATCCCCACCGCCACGCGCCTCCACCACCTGCCACCGCCACCCCGCTGTCAACACGACCACCACACCACCACCACCATCATCATCATCTCGTCATCATCATCATCATCATCATCATACCATCATCGTCGCATCACCATCATCTTTGAACCACCGTGGTCTCCCCACCACCCACAACCACGCTACGCACCACCGCTAGGGGTGCGTTGGGTTCATTGGTAAACCACCCAATAGGGTGCGTTGGTTTTTCTTTTTATCAACCATTAGGGTACGTTTGGCTCTTAATAAACACCACGAGGGTGTGTTTGCTTCGGTGGCTAAACCCCAAGAAGGGTGCGTGTGGTTTAAGCGAATCACCAAAAGGGTACGTTTTGGTTTCGGGTCAGCCGAGGGTGTGTTGGGTTTGTGACAGCCAAAGGGGGGCGTTCGGGTTGGGTTTAGCATAGGGTGTGGTTGGTTTTCATACTCGCACCAAGAGTGCGTTGTGGTTTAACAAAACACCACGAAGGGTGTTTGTTACGGTGGTTCAGCAGCAGCCTGCACAAGGGTACGTGGTTGGCTGTGAAACACACTAAGGTTGCGTTTGGTTTAGTAGAAAACAACTAGGTTCGTTTGGTTTAGGATAAAGAGGATTAGGGGCGTTTGGTTTATGTATAAACCGGCAAGGATGCGTTTGGTTTATGTATACGTACATGTGTGCGTTTGGTTTTGGTAGTTTCACAGCCAAGGGTGCGTTTTGGTTTGATAGAACACTATAGGGTGCATTTGGGTTAAGAGAAACACAATAAGGGTGCGTTTGGGTGTGCAGAAAACTATAAGAGGGTGTTTGGGTTAGCAGTTAAACTGTAAGAGGGTGTTTGGGTGAGCAGTTATTGCATGAACTGTAAATCACTTGGAGGGTGAGCGGGAATGTTATAAGATAGATCTATTTGGGATTGACAATCCCCGTTCGGGTGACTAGCTATCACTGGGAACGAACGTTATACCATGTCGGATTACGATTGGATTGGCGCCTGTGGGGCCAACAATCACATACACATATTATTTTCATAAATGCCCAGGTGTCCTTGGAGGGGACACCTATGATGGGTACATATTATTTTCATTAATGCCCGGGTGTTCTTGTAGGGAACACCCACGATGGGAACATATTCTTTTATTACTGCCCGGTTGTTCTTGGAGGGAACACCTACGATGGGTACACTTTTACTGTGCCTTGAATAAAGTAGCATACATACAAGTCTACGTCGCAGTTTCATGAACTTAGAGTAATTGTAATCATTGTTTTATACTCACATGGATATTTACTGTGCCTTGAATAAAGTGGCAATACATACTTGAAACATTTTGGTGACATTAAATTGGTCATGCATTCTTTATAAATCTTTGGGATAAGATTTGTTATCCCACTTGTTTAATCTATTACACAACTATAATCTTTACCAATGTGCTAGAAATAAGATGGAATCTTAGAGAGAGAAAGTAGAGAGAGAAACAAGAAGATTAGATAGAAAATGGAGAGTTACAAAAGATAGAA
>BQNB010166788.1:0-14074 GCA_026074375.1 Tanacetum coccineum | reverse complement strand
AGTAATAATTTTTTTTATATGGCTTATGTGTTGGGCCTCATGTTTAAAGTGTTTTTTTTTGCTATATGAGTTTTTTTTTAATATAAATTATTAGGTATCGAAGATGTTTCCGCGGGTATTTTTTTTATCTGAATAAATCAGAACTTTTGTAATATTTTTTTTCGCTCCTACTTTGTGCATACAAATTAAAACAAAAATAAAAACAAAAACAAAATAATAATAAAAAAAAAAACTAAAATCAGGCTAGCCAAAATGGAAGCCCGATACTGTAGCAAATTGGTGCACTGTCAAAACGACGGTGGATTTGTCGCCTATTGTGTTATATAGTAATAAGATCACTTGTCACATGGCTTCCAATGATACTCCATGGATTTGTCGCCTATTGTGTTATATAGTAATAAGATCACTTGTCACATGGCTTCCAATGATACTCCATTTATTAGCATTCAATGATATTTCAATAATTCAAAGATTTCATTGGGAACACGATTTTTCCCCGTAGCTGGAGTCATAGACAGATCTTGACTTGGCCACATGTGACACATGTCACATGTGGTTTGACTTTGTGAAGTAGAAACTCTTTACGGAAATTCTATAATGCTCAAATACATTATCATTACTGAGTTATGGAAAATATTTAAACTTACATGTAGACGGGTTTCGGAGGGATGTGCAGTAGGTGCTGTCGCACATAGCCATATAATCAAGTTTATATGCAATTTCTTTTTATTTACAATTGTAATAGGGCCTCTTTGTTGCTATTGCATAAGACCAGGCGTTGCTTACATGGTATCATAGGCTCATAGCCTTTCACGATCCTCTTTAAAAACCTCTCCACAAAACCCTAATACAATAATCATGCACATCACGCATCATGCATTCGTATCTTGTATTCATATACAATAATCTCCATACCTTGTATTTCCTTACATCAGCACATCACATATAATACAATAATCTACATACCTTACATTCATATCTGTTGGAAATTTAACCACCAACAATATCTCATTCATACAGCAGCCCATCACGTATCAAATACATGACAGATTAATATATTAGTGCTTCGAACCCTTTTACTTTTCAATATATATCCATGTGCCCAAATAAGATCATAATAAGATCATTTGTCACGTGGCTTCCAATAATACTCCATTTATTAGCATTCAATGATATTTCAATAATTCAAAGATTTCATTGGAAAAACGAAATCTCCTTAACGTGACGATGAGTTACTTTGAAGATTATCTTTCGTATCATATTAACGTTACATATCATTTTCGTTCTTCTTAATTGTAGTATGATTTAATGCCAACTATTATTTTAATTTTAAATATATTTTATAAAGCATTTAAGACTTTTAAAAATAGAAGTCTTAAAAAGTTTAAGAATAGAAAAACATTTCTTGTTATAGAAAGATTTATGTTACTTTTGTTATAAACTCAATACATACATATAATTAAAAGTTATCACTTAAAATTTAGTATCTTAATGTGAAATCCATTTTGTAACACCCCATTTTGTAAGAACACACAATATTAATGCAGCTCATAAAACCATATTAATTGTAATTTGTAACAGCCCCAAAAGTATAACAACTCATTTAAATCATATAAATTGTAACAGGACATTTCAATATAAAAACTCTTCACACCGAATTTGATAGGCATAAACTTTCTCTCATTCACCCTAAAAACACAAACTCGCACCTGTCACAACTATATACACCACCGCTTTCGCCACCATCAGACGCCATCGCCGAGGCACCCACCACCAAAATCCTCACGATGATACTCACCGCAACCCGAACCTTACTACCGAATATGCTACTTTTATAACATTTTTGAGTTTGGCAAGTTTATCTCTATCTCTATCTCTATTACTTTATAAAGCATTTAGGACATCTAATTTTAGAAGTCTTAAAATTTTTAAGGGATCAAAACATTTTTTTGTTACGGAAGAATTTCAAAACTTGATCAATACTTATAACCTCAAAAGTTGTAACCGTCGTATTAATGATCAAATAAGTGATTTAATAGGAAATAAATGAGTAGTCATCATATCAATACTTGTAACATATAAAACTTAAAAAAAGTTATTAATATACATTAAAATGTCAGTTACGAAATCTTAATATAAAAAGAACTCATTGTTTATGAAAGAATCAAAAAATCATACTTCACACATGATAGATTCAGCCATTCAAGGTTCTTATGGTCTTTGAACCTCGCCTAACCCCTCGCCGAAAGATTTAATTATACGGGAACTCGTCACCGCAACACGCGGGTACCGGTCTATTTTAACTTGTGTTTCAAAAATGCTACTTATGTGTTCCTTTCTTTCGTTTGGATCTTATGTTTATTTGGATATGAAATACTTTGCATTGTTATTGCTTAAAGTTATTTTTTATTTAAATTATCATTCATTTGTACAGTTGTTGTTAGAAAAACGTTTAACCGAATAACATATGATCGCCGCAAAATATAGTCACAGGGTACCCACCGCCGTTGCAGTGGCGTGTATTTTAGAAGTCTTAAAATTTTTAAGGGACCAAAACATTTCTTGTTTTGGAAAGATATAAAGCCATTAGTCAATGTTCACCATACACATTTTTAAATTCACACAAGATTTAATGTATACGTTTTTTAACTAGCATGTGTTAATAATAGCCTATTTAAAGGAGTTTGTAACTCCTGGTCAAAAGAAGTTATGGGCATTAATCGGTCAATTAATCTCATAACCTCCTTCATGAATTCATAGTGGTTACATGATCATAATCATGGTCATTAAGTTAATGTTGAAACCGCCCATTTAATAGGTCAAGATGGTTACAAACATTTAATGTTGAAACCGCTCATTTAATAGTATGTATCTCTACTGCTTTATATAAAAAAGTTGATTTGTGAATTATATATATAAATGATTGACATTGATAATCCATCTTCAAAATTTTAATCTAAAAATATATAACTTTAATGGGTTCTAACACTATGACTTACATCATTTGACAAGTCAAATCTTCATAAATCGTTAAGGTAAAAATATATTTTTTATAAACTATTAGGTTCTTGATTATTTTATTCGATTATTATATTATTAACGAGTTATCTTTTTCAATGTCTATGACATTTCATTTTGTATTGACGTTTATCTTTAATTTATGTCTTTTAACTACTTATGATACTCTCTTTAATTTGAACTTTATATTATTTGGATGTGAAATAGTTGCAACGGTGTAGTTAATAGTTATTTTAATTAAAATTTGTCACTATTTTGTAAAGTTGTGTTAGAAAAAAACATATAAATAAACAACGTTTGGTCCTCACAATATTTAGTTACCGGGTAGTCACCGCCGAATTGCGCGGTACCCGGCTAGTTTATTTTAAAAACTATATAGTCAAACAAAAATATCCTAATTCTTAAGAATAACATGTTGTCTCAATTATGGACCAATCACAAGTCAACATCAAATCACACATATACATAACAAGTTCTATTTTTCAAGGTTTTCAAGATCGGGATCTGACTAAAGATCGTTTTCGTCTTTAAAAGATCAAAATCGCAGATCGGATCGTGATCTTACGATCCTATTATAATGTCATTTTATTAATAGCCTTTGTAATATTATATAAATCTACAAATTATTATATATCATAAACATAAAATTATATGAATATTTCACATAAATGTTGTCAATGTTAGTTGTATTATTTAGTCATATTATTATTATTGGGCTCAAGCCCGTGTTCTATATGAGTCTATGTAATCCTATATAATATACCGGTTAAATAACCGGGCTAAAGGTCTCATCAACATCAACACCATCGATTTGTGTACTGTCATTTGCTACAAGACGGGCCTTGTAGCGACTAAGAGTGTCATCTGCTAAGTACTTGTGGTGAAATAACCACATACAACGAACAATATTGGCATCCGTGGGTCGAGGCACAAGAGTCTAAGTATTGTTTTTAATAAGTGCATTATATTTATCTTGCATAGCATTTTGCCACTTTGGATCATTAAACGCATCAATATATGACTTAGGTAATGGTAAGATGGAAGACACATGAAGGTTAAGACGCTCAGGAGGATGATTAGACCTGACACGAAAGTGTGTGACCATGGGATGAACTGAAACCGGGTTTAGGTTAACAATAGATGGTGAAATGGGTTGGGTTTGAATATCTTGTTGGGCCGGCTGATATACTGGGCTAGTGGGGGTCGGTTCTATTTGTGTTCGTTGGGCCGGCTGGGCTATGAGGCTAGTAGGGATCGTTTGGGTGTATGTTTGTTGGGTCATATGGTTTTGAGATTCTTGGACTGGAGTACCATCTAAAGGTGTTTGTCGTGGTGTGGGATTAGTTGCGGTAGGAGATATTTGAGGATCATTGGTATTTGTTATGGGCGAGGAACGAATTATATTAGAAATAAGATCATTTGACTAGTCCAAAAAATCATATGAGGCTGGTGAGGTGGGTGTCATCGAGCCAAAAGGAAATACCGTCTCATCAAATGTAACATGTCGGGAGATGATGATTTTATTTGTGTTGAGGTCAAGGCAACGGTATCCACGGTAATCGTCGGCATGTCCTAAAAGAATAGAAGGTGTAGCCCGTGGTTCAAGTTTGTTAGTGGTGTCAAGGTGAGGGTAACAAAGACACCCAAAATACGTAAAACACTATAATCAGGTGTGGTTCGAAAAAGACGGGTAAAAGGTACTCATTGTTAATGGCACGTGATGGTAAAATATTCAATAAGATAACGGCCATGTTAAGTGTTTCAACCCAATAATTAGGAGGTAAATGAGCCTAAAATAGTAACGTGCGAATAATGTTGTTTATGGTGCGGATTATCCTTTCAGATTTTCCATTTTGTTGTGAGGTGCGTGGACAAGAAAAGCGAAACTAAATCCCATTATCAGCAAATAACTTATGGAAGGCATGATTGTCAAATTCACCACCATGATCACACTGAAAAGACTTTATCTCACACTTAAATTGAGTGCGAACAAAGGTACGAAATAACACAAATTTTGAAAAAACATCATATTTATTAACTAATGGAAAAACCCAAACATACTGCGAATAATGATCTAAGAATAAAACATAGTATTTAAAACCAGAAAGACTCGGAATTAAAGAAGTCCATAAATCCGAGTGAATAACGTCAAAACAAGACTTGACCAACGTATTAGAACTAACAAACGGAAGCCTCACATGTTTGCCAAGCTGACAAGCATGACAACGAATAGGATGTATCTCTTTAGTGCACGAAATTGAATTACTAAAAAGAATACATTGTAACACCTCACTCCCTGGATGTCCAAGGCGTTGGTGCCACGTATACTGACTTGTGAGAAAAGCATGAGGTATAGTGGAAGGTTTTGTGACCGGGTAAAGATCTCCAGTGTAATCACACCGAAGAAGGACATGACGGGTCATGAAATCTTTAATAGAAAAATCAAAAGCATCAAATTCAACGGTATAATTATTATCACGAAACCGGTACAAAACACAATTCATAAATTTGTAGTTTTTTAGTTTGAGGTTCGACAAAAGCAAGATTAGATCAGATTACATCTTAAGATCGTATAGTCAAGATCGTGATCCTATAAGATCTTACGCTTGCAAAGATCATATGTAAGATCTGGATCGTTTGTGCTTTGCACTATCGTAAAATTGTAAGATCTTAAAATCAGGATCGAGATCTTAACAATCATGCTATTTTTGATGATTTCCTTTAATTTTTCAAAACACAACATGTATACGGTAGCTAGTAATCACAATATGCCATGCATTAATTGCATTAGCTATTTCAAATAAAAAGATATACGCATTACTTTTTCTTATAAGATTAAAAGAATATTTACGCAAAACGACGGTGTATAACGTCAAATAATTATACATGCGAACTTGTGGTTTTGTTGTGACCTTTAATACGACGTTTATAGGTTCCATTTCTAGTCATTGCGAAAAAAGGTTTATAAGTTGTATACAAAAATAATAAAAAGTTTAAGGATTAAACAATATTTAAGCTATTAATTTAGTGATGGATTTTGTTATCATTTCTAACAAATGGTACCATGCGATTATTTTCATACAGTACATTCGGTTTGTTTACAGCCTCATCATTAGGTTTATGGAGTATTATAGGCAATCAATATTACTCAAATTTTAAACATTTTAAGTTTAAGAAATATTTATACATACATTATAAGTAGTAGAGATAAATTACTATTTCTTCTGATTTCGATAAGTAGTCCACGTTTCTTTTTTATGTCTTATTTTACTTAATTGCTACTAAATATATATAGAAATGTTTTATCGAATTTATCATATTACTTCTGCTTTAAATACATTATAAGCAGTAGAGATAAAGTACTTAGAAATAAGGCTGTCAAGATCAAGATCCTACACAGGATTGGTTTTGTCTTTGCAAGATCAGAATCGTAAGATCGGATCGAGATCGTAAGATCCCACCAAAGTTTCTTGTCTTACTATTAGGCGTTGACGGATCATAACGTTATACATTTATACATATCTGTTGAATATAAAACACGAATTCATAAGATAGTGTAAGAAAACATTTGACGTTTAAACATCATCATAATAAAAAGAGTAATGCTACAACCATATAAATTTTACAAAATACTATTTACATAATGATGCGTAACAAAATAATTTATTACAAAATAAAGAGGTAGTGGGAGAAAAGAAATAACAATGATCAAAGTGTCATGTTAACTCTTTGTGTAAACTTTATTTAGTAAAATTTATATGATTGTAGCAAAACATAGTGAAATACATGTAATTTGTTTAAGTTTTCAAAGCTAAATAAACAATTAAGTGAGATAGGAAAAAAAGACATGCGACGTAAACATGCCAAAATTTCAAAACATAAAAAGTTAATATATTCTAAATGTTTCGTTAGCTTCATTTCTCACACTCAAATAAAATTTTGATTATTTTTTTAGCGTATTTATCACGGTTTTGTATGGTAGAAATATATACATCTTGTAAACGACTTTTGAACCAAAATATAATAGTATAAAGTAATATAATAGCAAGGAAGAAAAAATACAGGTCTTATATAAGGTTTTAACGTAAAATAATAAGATAACTCATCAAATTCGTAAGATCGGATCGAGAGCCGATCCTACAATCTTACGTGCGATCCCACGATCTTACTTACGATCCTACCTCACGGACGATCTTACACGATTATAGCTAGTGAGCATGTAAGATCGTACGATCTTACGAGTTTACTTGTGATCTTGACAGCTTTGCTTATAAATGTGGTTGTTATTTAGGTAAAGCGATCCGAATAAAAAAACTTACCGTGCCGACCCTAATAAGGTGTGGGTTATTCAGGTACGAGTTGTTCGGGTACATGTAGTTCGGGTTTAGTTACGGTTTACCCCGAACAAGCCAAGTTATAGCATAAAATCACAAATAAGTGGGTAATATTTTGGGCTATTGACTTAAAAAGTCATCTAACTTGACACTTTTTGCCGTTGTGTGTAGCCATCTTTTTCTTTTCCCATTCTGTCATCAAACTTTCAAATGTGGATCATTGAGTGTATTTTGTGACTATTTTGCCATGTAAAATGACCATTTTACCCTTTGAAATTTAAAAAAAGTAAGGGTAAAATGGTCACAAAATACATACAATGATCGGTATTTGAAAGTTTGATGACAGAATAGGAAAAATAAAAGATGGCTACACACAACCGCAAAAAGTGTCAAGTTAGATAACTTTTTATGTCATTAGCCTAATTTTTTTTGCGGAGATAGCTAAATAACTTCCCCACTACAAGGCTACTAATTACATATTTCCCCACTCAAACTTTTTAATTACAAATATACCCATTTTAATACACTTAATTCTCATATATACCCATTTTATCTATTTTAATGTAAAGATTCTTAGCACATAACCATTATATCCCTTTCTTATTCATGTGCAACAAAATTATAACTTTATAACAATAGTTGGGATGTTTCCTCCCTGTCCCATTTACGTTTTACAGGAAAAATTACAAATATCTTTTTTATGCGATTATAAAAGTTGGCAACCATGGCCCCTGAGAAGGTGTTCTTTCATTTTCATTAAAAAAATTGTAATAGTAGAATTTAACTAAATATGTTTGTTTTACGAGGTCACATGTGTGAATTAACTTTGTAAAAAGATTTCTTGAACATGAATAGAAAAAAGATATAATGGTTATGTGCTAAGAATATTTACATTAAAATAGATAAAATGGGTATATATGAGAATTAAGTGTATTAAAATGGGTATATTTGTAATTAAAAAGTTTGAGTGGGGAAATATGTAATTAGTAGCCTTGTAGTGGGGATGTATGTAATTCTCCCTATTTTTTTAAATACCAAGGGAATATATAAAAGAAGATTAAATAAATTTTGTGCGGGTTATTCGGTTTAACTTGAAACCCGAATAAGTTAAAGCTATCAAACAAAACCCGACCCTAATCACAGTTCGGTTTAACCCCGATAATCCGAATGATGGTTTCCAATCCGTACAACCCAACCCGAATAAGCGTGTTTAGGTTTGGGTAAGGTCAAGTTAATTAGATTTGGGTATTTTTGAGATCAAATAATATTTAATTTGTATTTTAAAGTTTTAATTATATATAAATTAGGTATTTGAACATATATGATAATTTTAAGTTTTAGATATATGTAATTTTTAAGTTGAGATGAATATATATGTTATTTTGAAGCAAAAAAAGTATATATATGTAATTTTTAAGTTTTGTTGGGTATATATGTAATTTTGAAGCAAAAGAATGACATATACAAAATTCTCCCATGTTTAAAAAGGTATTTAAGCATCGAACATTGCTCGTTTTTAAGTTGTTAAGTTTTAAGCAAAAACATCAGTATCTTATATACAGTAGAGATAGAGATATCATTTTGACATGGTTTTAGAGTTGCCGAATATAGATGAGGTCTAACATAATAACTCCCATTTTTAAGGTAAAATTTAAGTTCTAAAGGGGTATTTAGGGACTAAACATTACTCATTTTAAAGTTTTAAGCAAAATCATTTATGCTTTATATTTAACTAGACGAGTGCTCGTGCATATCATCAAGATTTATAGCGACAAATAATTATAGATGAGATATATTGGTTAATTGTTTTGTGTAACGTCGTTTAACATGTTACAAACTAATCATTTGCGACTAAAAATAAACTAACTGAGTATCCGCGCATAACGACGGCCTATAGTGAGAAATGATTAGAACTTATGGTTCTTATGTGACCCTTGATGCAGTAGTTAAATGTTCGATATGTAATTATCGCGAGAAAAAAAAGTATATTAGTTAGAAACAAAAAATGATAATATGTTTGAATAATATATACGGTAATAGATAAATGATACGAATTGCATTTTACTATTTAGTTATATAAAAACGCATGAAATTAAATCATATACACATATGCAATATTTTTTATGAAAAAATAAAGTAATTAAATGATTTAACTAAGCAAACAATACACCGTTGCAAAACGCAAACATTTAGAGCATGCTTGGTCGGAGGTTATAGGGTGTAAGGAATGGGAAAAAAAATCATTGATGATGGTTGGTTAGACATAATGCAATAATCTATTACCCATACTAAGTAATACATCATTCGTCACCAATTTGAGGGTAATCAAAATTCATTCCCCTTCTTCTTTTTCAACCGCTGATAAACTTCATCTTTTCCTATCTTTTTTTTTCCAATTCTCTTTTTTAATTATAGTGAATTACATTTCTCTTTTCAATCGTCTTTTCTAACTAGTCGAGTATTCGTTCTTAAATATTTTGATCTTATTTATCATATGTTGTCCTCATCTATTTAATTATATTGACATTAATTCTCTTTTCAACCGTTTTCGACCGATTTTCATCGTTTTCGACGGATTTCAACCGATTTGGACCGTTTTTGAACGTTTTAGACCGTTTTCGACTGATTTCAACAGTTTTTGACCGATTTCGACCGATTTCTATCATTTTCGACGGATTTCAACTGATTTCGACCGTTTTCGACCTTTTCAACCGATTTCAACCGTTTTTGACCGTTTTTGACCGATTTCGACCGTTTTCGACAGTTACCGACTGTTTTCGACCGATTTCGATCGTTTTCGTCCGTTTTTGACCGATTTCCACCGTTTTTGTTCAATTTCGACCGTTTTCGACCAATTTCCATCGATTTCAATCGATTTCGACCTTTTTCGACACTTTTTGACCGTTTTCGTTCGTTTTGTATGTTTTTCTACGTTTAAATACGTTTTTGAACGTTTTCAAAAGTTTTATCCGTTTTTATACGTTTTAGTACTTTTATTATGATTTAAAAAGGTATGATGACAGTATAAAATCGTATAAATGTACGAAAACGAAAAAGCAACGTTGAATAAACAAAGAATAAAACGGAGAAGGACTGTAAGAACGAACAAATAGTACAAACGGACGGAAAACGTTTCACAAAGTTTAAAAACGGCAGAAATAGTTCATAATGTTAAACAACGATTGACAAGGTAGGACAAGAATGAAAAAATGTGAAAAGGCACGAAAACGGATGAAATAGGTCGAAAAGGTTCCAAAACGGTTGAAACGATCAAAAACGGACGTAAATGTTCGAAAACGCTCAAAATCGGTTAAAAATGGTCGAAATCGGTTGAAATCCGTCGAAAATGATGGAAATCGGTCGAAAACGGACTAAATCAGGTCGGTTTAATATCGGTGCTTTAACGTTAGATTAGACGGTTCTATTTAATGGTCGAAATCCGATCGAATATCAGGTTAGAAATTTGTCAAAAAAGGGGTCATAATTCGGTTCTGGAAGGGCAGGTAATTCTCGGTCGAAAAAAGACTAAATACTGGACGTTTTCGTGGTCGTAATTTCGGCCAGTAATCGTTAGTTAGCATGGCTTTTTCACGGGCGGAGGAAGAATGGTCGGATTTGGATGGTGCTTTTTTTCGTTTTTAATTTTTCTTAATTTTTTAAAAAAATCTAATCTTTTTTTCATCTTTTTTTTTTTTTTTTTTTTTTTTATCTTTTAATTTCTTAAATTTTTTTTTTATTTTTTTTTTTTTACTTAATTTTTTCTCTTTTTTTGAGGGTAGAAAACGGTTTTTTTGAAATAGTGGGGTTGTGGCTTGAACAGAAGACGGTAGTGGTGGATGTCGCCAGCTGGAAATACTTGTTGGGAGAAGAAGGTAACTTGATGGTGACATGGTAACATGCTTAATTGTCTTATTTTGCAACAATAAAAAGTTGGGTACTTTAAAAATTAGAAAAAATAAGTATAGTACATTAATTAAATGAATATAGTTTAGTACATTTTATGTAATTTGTCCTAATTTTAACATACAGACATTAATATATTCGTTTAGCACGAATTTGTTGCTAGCTGATTTTAGTTAATTGCGATTTAAAACCCAAATTATTATTATCGTGTTGATTTTGGACAATGAATAATTGAGAAAAAAAATATACTAGATCATTCCTCAACTTTTACAACCAAGCAGCTCATATTTAATATAATAACTATTATTATTCCTTTGCATTATCATTACAATTATCATTTTCTCATTCCATAAGCGAACCAAAAGGCCCCTTAAGTACTTATAAATACCATAAGCAAAAATAAGGTTTTAATTAGATAAAAAATAAGGGAAATTCTCTATTTGCCTCAAAAGTACAAGTGGGTGGGTGTTAATTGCCTTCAAAAACCAAAATACCAAAGGCGACCTGGCGACTTAGGAGACATGTGAGACTTTCACACAAAATTTGACAAGTGTCTCAAGTGGCCCCAGTCGCTCAAGTCGCCCAGTACTTGCATAGACACGTGTCAAGTTTTTGCATAAAGTCTCTCAAGTCTCTCACGCCGCCTTGGGTATTTTGAGAAACAAAAAATATTTGAAGCATTTAACACCTAGTTATTGTACTTTTGGGTTATTTAAAGAATTTTTCGAAAAAAATAAGTAACCATGCGTTAATATAGATATGTATGACAACATATCGGATACTGGATAGAAACATTATTTTATTTGAACTAGGAGAAAAATTTAAGAATCTGGCAAATCTTTTATTTATATAATAATATCCACTTGACAACCAAATAATCAATTAATCACCAGTCCCGAGTGCAAATAGCCTTAGCTCGATTTACCGCTGGAGTTATGGACGGGTCTTGACTTGGCCACATGTGACACATGTCACATATTGTTTGACTTTGCGAAGTGAAAACTCTTTATAAAAAGAGAAATGTTAGATCCACATAAAGTTTATAAAAAAAATTCACATAATGATGTGGACACTGAATTTGGCAAAACCTTAGGGACTATCTATGCACTTTCAAACTATTTGGGACGAAACATGCAATTTGACAAAACCTTAGGGACGATTTTTGCAATTTACTCTTATATGGATGTAGCATTCCTCTTATAGAAATTCTATAATTGCCTCATTAGGAAAAAGTTGGTCACAATGTTTCATTAAAAAAGGTGGTTTCTTTAAATAGACTTAAGGAAATTTGGGCAAACTTTGATGATTTTGTCGACTTTAAATAATAGGTAAAAGTTATTTATTACAAACTTACTTTCTCATTTGTATCGTAATGACCAACTTACTTTTTTACGTACACATTATACCAACGTACTTTCAAATTTTGTTTGACATCACCAATATCACAACTTGTTACTGACACGCTGACATAAACATTTCACGCTGGCAAAAATAATTTATTAAATATTTATTGTAATGCCAGATCTTATACAAAAGTCAAAGTCGTATATAAGATAGGGTTATCACATTTCACTCATTTCACACAAAGTTTTCCCCCAAAACACAACAATCAGATAAAAAAATAGATAGATATGTGCTATATATTTGCTTTTTTTTTTGAACGGCAACTTTTATGTTATTTTGCTATTCTAAATTGTTACATGTTATATATAATCTTGAAACCAAAATAAAAACATAAAGTTTCTTATATAAAAAGTTGTAAATAGTTAAAAGTTGAGGGTACGTTTTGTAAGTTTTTTTCTATTTATATTAGACTTCAACAATTTTTATAAAATTATACGTATGTCAGAAGCATTGCAATATTGGGGTCGTTTTGTTCGCAATTCGAAGATCTTTTCGATGGTATTTTTTTATCTGAATGAATCGGTAGATATGTGCTCTATATTTTCTAAATAAAGTTTATTATATAAAAAAATCGTAAATAGTTAAAACTTGATGGTACGTTTTGTAAGTTTTATTTTTTTCTATCTATATTAGACTTCAACAATTTTTATTAAATCATACGTATGTCAGAAGCATTGCGATATTGAGCTCGTTTTGTTCGCAATTCGAAAATCTTTTCGATGATATTTTTTTATCTGAATGAATCGGTAGATATGTGCTCTATATTTGCTAAATAAAGTTTACTATATAAAAAGTCGTAAATAGTTAAAACTTGAGGGTACGTTTTGTAAGGTTTTTTTTCTATTTATACTAGACTTCACCAATTTTTATAAAATCATACGTATGTCAGAAGCATTGCGATATTCGGCTCGTTTTGTTCGCAATTCAAAGATCTTTTCGATGGTATTTTTTTATCTGAATGAATCGGTAGATATGTGCTATATATTTGCTAAATAAAGTTTATTATATAAAAAAGTCGTAAATAGTTAAAAGTTGAGGGTATGTTTTGTAAGTTTTTTTTATTTTATATTAAACTTCAACAATTTTTAAAAAATAATACGTATATCATTTTGTTCGCAATTCGAATATCTTTTCGATGGTATTTTTTATTCTGAATGAATCGGTAGATATGTGCTATATATTTGCTAAATAAAGTTTATTATATAAAAAAGTCGTAAATAATTAAATTTTGAGGGTTTATTTTGTAACTTTTATATACATACTAAAAATGTCAAAGTTCATCATCATCATTTGTGCGTGATCAATGAGGTGTCATTTTTTTTATATCAAATTAACTCATCACTAATGAGAGTGAGCGATCAACTTTAAAAAAAATAAAAAAATGCAACAATGGTTGTGGTCGTGACACGTGTACA
>BQNB010166787.1:0-14074 GCA_026074375.1 Tanacetum coccineum | reverse complement strand
GCAGGTGCGTTAGTTAAACCAAATGGCATCACTTGAAATTCGTAGTGTCCGTATCTTGTTCTGAAAGTAGTCTTAGGAATATCTTCATCCCTAAATCTCAATTGATGATAGCCTGATGTTAAGTAAATTTTCGAGTAAACATTTGAACCTTGAAGTTGGTCAAATAAGCCATCAATCTTGGGTAATGGGTAACGATTCTTTACGGCAAGTTTATTTAACTCCCGGTAATCGATACATATTCTGAAAGATTTGTCTTTCTTTTTAACAAATAAGACAGGAGCTCTCCAAGGTGAAGTACTTGGTCGAATAAAACCTCAATCTGCCAACTCTAAAAGTTGGTTAGATAGTTCCTGCATTTCTAAAGGAAATAATCTATAAGGTGCTCGAGCTACTGGTGTCGCTTCTGGAATTAAATCAATTTGGAATTCTACTTGGCGAACATGAGGAAGGCCAGGTAGATCTTCAAGAAAAACTTCCGGGAATTCTCTGACTACCGGTATGTCTTCTAGTCGTTTCTCGTCCGACTTCTTTTCCATTATTTAGGCTACGAAAACTTGACATCCCCTGGATATATACCTTTTGGTTTTTATATAGGATATGAGATTTAGTCGGGTTTTACTTTGGTCACCTCGAATGATTAATGTTTCACCATCGATGGGAATGTGGACGACTTTCTTGTAACACCCCCAAATTGGGTCGCAGCGGAATAAGGGTCCGGGGCGTGTTACTTCAAGATCAATAGCACAAGATATAGGCATAAGATTAATTTTGAAAGGTTGATTTAACAAAGTCAGAGTTGCACCATTGAAGTGTAACACGGTGTTTGTGCGTGACTAAGTTCCGTCAAGCTCTCCATTGCGATATCAGTATATCAAATGTGGGTATCTATCTTTGTAATAGGGTGGAATGATTTGGCTTTGAGGCTAAGAGATATGATTAAGAAGCGTTTTGAGTGGCTCTTGCAAATAATCATAATAATACTAGCTTAGATGGTGGTTTAGAAAGAAACATACTCGTGACTCACGTTCGGGTTTTGCTATGAGGTATTCCGATCAGTTGCTGCATGTACGGTCTAGTCCTTGATGGCATTGTGGCTTGGTAGGTTACTTTCGGCAATTGATTTTGATAAATATGCCCTTTCTCTCATAGCATGGCAAGTAACTATCACTGGTAGCAGATTACTTCCAGTGGCTGGCCCTTTGTTTCTGCAGTTCTTAGTCAGATGGCCCCCTTGTTGCAAATATTACACTTAACAATGCAAGGTCATGTGTGATGCAGACGTGCCATTTCTTACACAAGGGTGGTTTCTAGCTATATCTAATTATTTTTCAGTTGGGTGTGGCAGCAGCATGAGCCCTGAAGGTTTCCTGTCTTCTGTTTTGTTGAGGGTTGGTGATTATTGTAGCGGTTGTTGGTGTTACGGTAGTTGTTGTTATTATCATTGCGGTATTTGTTGTTGTTATTGAAAGTTCTTCTGTCGTCAAACTTTCGTTTGTGATCACTTGATACTTGCACCGGAGTGTGCTTTGTTACCTGATCCATTAGCCTCTGGGCTATGTTAATGGCTTCCTCTAGAGTTTGAGGTTTAGAGGCGGTAACATTCCCTTTAATACTTCGAGGCAATCCCCCGATGAAAACTTCCATCATTTTCTCAGAATCTGGCACCATAGTGGGACACAAGGTTGCCAATTCCTAGAATCTTCTCACGTATGTCTTGAGTATCTTTTCCTTCTTCTCAGTATGTATGGTTAAAATTCGTCTTCCATCTTCTGGACTTCAGTTCGAGGACAATATTTCTTTATCAAAAGTTTCTTGAATTTAACCTAGGTAATCTTGTAAGCTTCTTCTATCCTAATAGGTTGGGCAAAAGAATTCCACCAAGATAGACTTCTTCAGTTTAAATACCAGTAGCATAACTTTCACTCTTTATAGTATGCGGGTACAGTTGCTATGGGAAAACACTAATTCAGTTCTTTCAAACCAGCGGATGAGACCAATAGCGCCTTCTGTACCTTTAAAGTTGATAGGTTGGCAGCTCATGAACTCTTTGTAGCTACATTGTCTTGCCACAGGATCTTCTCTTGGTTTAGTGGTATTATCAGTATTTGCCATGTTAGCGGTTGTTCTTTCCAAGAGTGTGGTAACACTGTCTGCAATAGTTTCTGAATGGCAGGCCTGAAGTCCATGACTTGTGCTTCAGCTGTTGACATCCTTTTTTTTTTTGGGGAGGGCATTTATCACATAAGATACACGTAATAAGAATGATATCACAAGTCTTACAATGATTAAGTTCAAAATAAAACATTGCAACAATAGTGTTTAATCTCGAATTACAGATAGATAATTCATATCAAATAAGTATCTATGATTTATTTAGAAATCATGGTATGATTCATAACGATGGAGACGAAGATGATAATATAAGAGAAGTTGTTTTAGGATGGATATATCGGTATTATGAAACAATGTATAACGGGATTGCCAATGTATTATATCATGAACAACTTGCCTTTGTACTGTACATAGTCAAAATTTGACAAGTGTTGTTATTTATACCACACATCCCGTGGCTAGGTTAAAAGCTATAACTAGTATCTAATCTAGTAGTTCGATGGTCCTTTCTGGCTGTTCTTGAGTTCATAGATTTCATTCAGAAGACTTTCCTTGTCTGCTTGGTGACGGACTTGGATTTCTTTGATGATTTGTTCTAGATTAGCAATCCTGAAGCGAGCCAGAGCAATCTTGTTGTTATTTCCCATTTGCTTTCTTTGAAGTTTAGCAATTCGAGCATGAGCCTTTTGGAGTTCAGCTTCCAGATTGTCAAAATCTTGTTGTATAATCACCCGACCTTTTCTGAGACCTTCTATTTTGTCTTCTATGTGCTCAATGCGGTCGAGAGAGAGTTCATCCAGGTAATTTTGAATTTCCTTAATTTGCTCCTTGTAACGTTCCAAACTTGTCTTTACGAGAGCTTTCTCCCATCTCAAATTCTTGAGGTAGGGTAGAAGTAGAGGAGAATGATTGGTTATGGCCGTGTTTCTTAGGTGACAAAAATTCTTCCAGAAGAAAGAGTTCTTGAGGATCAAACATTGGAGATACAATAGTTGGTGGTAGAATAGGTGATTCTTTAGCATAATATGCATGCATGACCTTCATAAATGGGTCATCATGAAAAAGTAAAAGAATTGGTGAAGTATCTAGAACTTACACCAAATGAGTTATTTGAAAAGCTAGAATAAGTTTTTCCTGGTAAAGCTGGGATATAGTTTGGAGAAGCCGAGATATAGTCCGGAAAGTTAGAGGAAAAAGCCTCCTTAATATCGGAAGTAGGATGGTTGGGAGAAGACATCACTATGTTAACAACCCAGTAGTAAATAACATAAGTTATTTATATAATAGTATAATGGTTATGTATCTTTACATACTATTCAGGAAATGTAGTGGTACGGAGGACTTTCTTGAATGGAAAAATAAAAGTAGTTATAGTTAAGGTTTTAACCTTGTTCTCTATAATCGTGGCTCTTGATACCAATCTATAACACCCCCCATTTTTGACATGTAGCAGCGGAAGCTAATCTAGGGTATTATTTCATAGTACAACAGTCATAATCATATAAAACAACTCAAAAGAGACGTTTTTAAAAGATAAGTTATCATTCATTATTTCATCAGAGTTTTTACAACGATGGCTAAAATTCTACATGAAAAAACAATGAAGTTTGAATGATAAAGTTGAGCCATCTTCAAGTCGATGCCATTCCGTGCCATAAGGATGTTCAGGTTACCTGAGATAAACATGCATAAAAGGTCAACACAATGGTTCAGTGAATTCTTTGGTTTATAATAAATAACTGTGAATACAAGTCATATAAGAGTGGGTTCGTTGTGTATACTACACATAAGTGTAATAATTGCAATGAGTACAATTATTATGGAAAACAGTATTATTGCGTCTAAGCTCATGACACTCAAACTGACTAGTGTATATATCAATAATGATATATATAAAGATAATGGCCCCCGTGTAGGTAATTGTCATATACCTATGAGTTTCAAATATAGTGCGTTTGGTTACCTATTCGGCTAACACAAACAGGATTTGTCAATCCCAATTGACCTATTCACAATATTTACGTTCACTCGCAAGTGATTAATGGTCCATGATGGTGGGGGTCTTTTGGCATAAAGGGACTTAGACAACAGATGCAATAATATATCAGGATAGCATACATTTAGAAAACACTTGTATTCCATGGTTATTCATAGAGACGCATGATGGCATTCCTCACCTTAGACGGGTATTTGAAGATTAGAAGATTGAAAGTTGGAAGAGGCTATGAACTCACCTTAACAGTATAGGGAAATTTGATTGATGGCAAAAGTATATCAAGTGAAACGTCTTCGTCACGCAACCTGGGGTGATATGTCAAGTATTAGTGTGATAGTTTATGTTTTCAAAATCTTCATAAAGATTTACGTATATCTTTGATTACATTATGAAATTTTATATTTGGGTATCGTTGTTAGCGCTATTTCATATCCAGAGGCCATGTAGTATCGTTTGAGGAGCCAGGGCACTTTAAATCGTAAACCCAGCAAACTCGTCAAAATGAAAACTCAAATGAAACCCTTCATATGAAATTCCCTAGTAACGTGATACGATAAGATTTTTAAGTTTCTTCAAAAAGCTAGTCGATGATATGGTACTTTCTTAAAATATATACGTAATTGATTTTAATGCGTCGTATCATGATTAATAACGATATAGGTATCGGGTTTTAATAAATCGAGTTTTATATTATTAATATTTATTTTTATAATTTATATAAAAATAATTATCTTTTATATTTTTAAGTTTGCTCCAAAAGTTGGCGAATATATACCCTTGGTTTATAGACTTTTACAACTTTTAGTTCCTTTATATATAAAGTCTTGTCAGAAGGGAAAGCAACACAGAGCTTCTTGTAAGTCCAAAACTGTCAGTTTAATCAGCCAACCATTATAAATGTTGCACATAGACTTATTTGGCCCAACATTTGTAAAGAGTTTAATGAAAAAGATGTACTGCCTAGTTGTCACAAATGACTTTAGTAGGTTTAGTTAGGTTTTCTTTTTAGCCACTAAGGATGAAACTAGCGAAATCCTTAAAACATTCATAACAGACATAGAAAATCTAATAGACCTTAGGGTAAAAGTGATTAGATGTAACAATGGGACTGAATTCAAGAATAGAGTTATGAATCAGTTATGTGAAATGAAGGGTATTAAAAGGGAATTTAGTGTTGCTAGGACTTCACAACAAAATGGAGTTGTAGAAAGGGAAAAATAGGACACTAATAGAGGTTGTTAGGATTATGCTAGCTGATTCAAAATTGCCAACTTTCTGGGCTAAAGCAGTTAATACTGCTTGTTATGTCCAAAATAAGGAGTTAGTTATCAAGCCTCACAACAAGACTCCTTATGAACTTTTTCTAGGTAGAAAACCTGCCTTAAGTTTCATGAGACCATTTAGGTATCTTGTTACAATCCTTAATACCATAGATCACTTAGGTAAGTTAGATGGAAAGGCTAATGAAGGGTTCTTTGTAGGATACTCTACCAATAGCAAAGCATTCAGAGTATTCAACAGTAGAACTAGGATAGTAGAAGAGAACTTGCATGTTCAATTTAGTGAAAATACACCTAATATTGCAGGAAGTGGACCAAATTAGCTTTTTGATATAGATGCACTAACAAAGTCTATGAACTATAAGCCAGTTGTTGTAGGAAATCAATCTAATGGTAGTGCAGGTACAAAAGCATGTGATGATGCAGGTAAAGCTAGAATGGATACAGTACCTGGCAAAGATTACATACTGCTACCAGTATGGCTTGCTGATCCACTATTCTCTCAAAGTTCAAAGGATTATCTTGATGCTGGATTCAAACCATCAGGGGGGAGGAAAAGAAGGATGCTAAAGATCCAGGGAATGAAGATAGTAAGGTTCCAAGTACAGAGGAGTCAAGATTTAATCAAGAGAAGGATGCTAGTATTAACAACACTAACACTATTAATATTGTTAGTCCAACTATTAATGTTGCTGGCATAGAGGATAATGTTGTTGATGAAAATATAGTCTATGGATGTGCTGATGATCTAAATATGCCTGAATTGGAAGATATTGTTTATTCAAATGATGATAAAGATGTTGGTGCAGAGGCTGACATGACTAACTTGGATACTTATATGCATGTCAGTCCTATTCTAACTATCATAATTCATAAGGATCATCCGGTTGAACAAATTATTAGAGACTTAAATTCAGCACCTCAAACTAGAAGGATGACAAAGAGTGTGACTGATCATGCTATGTTTAGTTCAGTGCAGCAGAGGACCAACCATAGAGACTTTCAGAATTGTCTATTTGCATGTTTCTTATCACAAGAAGAGCCCAAGAAGGTAATTCAAGCATTAAAAGATCCAAGCTGGATAGAAGCTATGTAAGAGGAGCTTCTGCGGTTCAAGTTACAACAGGTCTAGACCTTGGTGGATTTACCTAATGGCAAAAGAGCCATTGGTACTAAATGGGTGTACAGGAACAAGAAAGATGAAAGAGGTATTGTAATTAAGAATAAGGCTAGATTGGTTGCTCAAGGGTACACACAAGAAGAAGGAATAGACTATGATGAGGTCTTTTCTCCTGTTTCCAGAATTGAAGCAATTAGGCTATTCTTAGCCTATGCCTCATTTAAAGACTTTGTGGTGTATCAAATAGATGTCAAGAGTTCTTTTCTTTATGGAAAGATTAAAGAGGAAGTCTATGTTTTTAAAACCCCTAGATTGAAGATCCAGGATTCCTGACAGCGTTACAAGGCAAAAAAGGCTTTTTAGGGTTTGGTAGCTCTGAGAGCTTGGTATTAACCTTGTCAAATTATTTGTTAAACAATGGAGTTTCAGAGAGGGAAAGTAGGGACAAGACTTTATTTATCAGAAGAGACAAAGGTGATATTCTGTTAGTTCAAGTATATGTAGATGATATCATTTTTAGCTTTACAAAGAAGTCATTAGGCACTGATTTTAAGAAAATGATGCATAAGAAGTTTCAAATGAGTTTTATGGGTGAACTCACATTCTTCCTAGCGTCTGAAAGTTTGACGCAGCAGGAAGAGGGAGTTTATAAGCCAAGACACGTTAGTGACTGAGTTTTAGAAGAAAATTTGGCTTTGGGATGTCAAACAGAAGGACACCCATGAAATCCCTAAGCCTTTGCTCAAAGCTGCAAAAATGGTGGATGTAGTATGACATTTATATAGGTCCATTATTGGATCATTGATGTATCTAACTTCTTCAAGGCCTGATATTATGTTTGCAGTATGTGCTTGTGTAAGATTCCAAGTCAATCCTAAAAGTTTACATCTTTATGTTGTGAAAAGGATCTTTAGATACTTAAAAGGTCAACCTAAATTGGGCCTTTGGTATCCCAAGGATTCACCTTTTGATTTGGTGGCATATACTGACAGTGACTATGCAGGAGTAAGCTTAGATAGGAAGTCCACAACAAGAGGTTGTCAATTCCTAAGGTATAGATTGATTTCATGGCAATGCAAGAAGTAGACTGCGGTTGTAAATTCCATAACTGAAGCTGAGTAAATAGCTGCTTCCAATTGCTATGGACAGGTGCTTTGGATCCAAAATCAATTGCTGGATTATGGATACAACTTTATGCAGACTAGATTACTTATGATAATAGAGTTAATATTTACATAGTGAAAGGAATACTGTTTTTTACTCAAGATAATGCTAATTTTAAATTAGGCATCACTTTATCAGAGATTCTAATGAGAAGAAGCTTATTCAGATGATAAAGATTCACACAGATCAAAATGTTACAGATTTGCTCACAAAAGCATTTGATGTTAGCTTATTTGAATATCTAATTGCAAGTATTGGAATGCTTAACCTCTGAAGTATTGATTGAGGGGAGGTAAATTGTATTAATATGCAGCGGATTACATACACATAATGATTGAAATAGAGTGGAAAAGCAGCTAAGGATGAAATTCAAGTTAGTGTTGTTGGGCTAACTTTCTACTGGTAAGTATAATTAGTGTTGCTAGTTATACTTAATACTGCTATGTTAATGTTGTTAGTTATACTTACTATTGTTTGTTATAATTAATATTGTAAGCATTGAGAGAAATTCGTGAGAATAAAAATAGAAAGAGAGATGTGTGACATAAAAACAGGCAGAGTGATTCAGTGAGAAAAAGAATTGAGAGATTTAGTGAGAATAAAAATAGAAAGAGAGCTGTGTGAAATAAAAACAGACAGAGTGATTCAGTGAGAAAAAAAATTGAGAGATTTAGTGAGAATAAAAATAGAAAGAGATCAGTGTGAAATAAAAACAGATAGAGTGTTTTGGTAAGTAAAATAATTGAGAGAAATGGTGAGTTGAAAAACAAAAAGAGAGAAAGTCTAAAACAGATAGAGAGAATTGTGAGTAAAAAGAATTGAGAGAAATCAAAAACAGACAGAGAGTATTTGTGAACCAAAATGTTACTTTGATGATGAAAAAGCTATGTGGAATGGAATTGGAGTTAATGCTGGTAACTCAAAGTTAATGCTACTAGGCATAACTTACTACTGCTTATGCAAGTTAATGCTGTTAGACATCATTTACTACTACTGGGTTACTACTGCTGATGAAAGATACTGCTGTTAGGTACAACTTACTACTGCCAGTTCAAGTTAATGCTATTGAGGGTGATTTCATAAATACTTTGATTCAAGGTTTCATTCAATCACTTACTTAATTTCAATCTTTGATATACTCTCTAATCATAAATCCTAACTTAATTTTATCGTTAATCATAAAAACCCAACATCAATGGCTGCTCTAAAGTTCGCTGCAACACAAAATTTAGTCGCGTTTTTGTCTAAACTTGAAGAAAGTGATGGGTTTGAACAAATTGTTGATTTTCTGAATGCAAATCCCATCAATTATGCTTTAACCGTCAATCCCACCATCTATACTTCATGAATTAAGCAATTCTGGGCTACTGCTAAAGAAAAAAATGTCAATGGGGAAGTGCAGATACAAGCCCTAGTGGATGGGAAGAAGGTGATCATCACTGAAGCATCTGTAATAAAATACATTTAACTTGCTGATGAAAATGGTATTGAATGTCTACCCAATGCTATCATTTTTGCAGAACTGGAAAGAATGGGGTATGAAAAACTTACACAGAAGCTTACTTTTTACAAAGCATTATTTGCTCCAAAATGGAAGTTTTTAATTCTTACTATTCTATAATGCCTAAGTGCTAAGACTACTGCTTGGAATGAATTTAGTAGCACTATGGCCTTTGCTGTCATATGTCTTGCCACAAACCAAAAATTCAACTTTTCCAAGTATATTTTTGATAATATGGTGAAGAACTTAGAGGGTGGGGTTAAATTTCTAATGTATCCAAGGTTTGTGCAAGTGTTCTTAGATAAACAAGTTGAAGGAATGTCCAAACATAAAGAAATTTATGTTACACCTTCTCACACTAAGAAGGTCTTTGCTTACATAAAGAGGCAAGGAAAAGACTTTTCTTGTAAGGACACACCTTTATTTCCAACCATGACTGTTCAAGCTTAAGAACAAGTAGGTGAAGGTTCAGAGATACTAACTGATTCCCATCATACACCCACTCCTACTCAACCATCAACATCTAAACCTCAGAAGAAACAGTCTAGAAGGAAATAAAGGAAAGACACCGAGGATCCTTAACTTAGTGGTCCTACGGAACCTGTAACTGATGATACTGAAAATGTGGCAAGTGTACATACACATTCCAATGATCTACTACTCAGTGGTGAGGATAGACTCAAACTTATGGAATTAATGGAACTTTTTACAAAACTGTCTGAAAGAGTTCTTGCTCTGGAGACTACAAAGACCAATCAAGCATTGGAGATTGATAGCTTAAAAAGGAGAGTAAAGAAGCTTGAGAAGAAGAAAGGGCCAAGAACTTACAGGCTTAGAAGATTATAAAAGGTTGGTAGATCTGCAAGAGTGGTTTCCTCTGAAGATGAAGGTTTGGGTGCTCAGGAGGATGCATCCAAACAGGGGAGGAAAATTGATGAAATTGACCAAGATGCAAAGGTTACATTAGTTGATGAGACTCAAGGGAGGTATGGTGATAATTTGATGTTTGATATTGGTGTTCTTGATAATGAACAAGATATGGCAAAGAAAGAGGTTGATATGGCTAAAAAGGATGTTAGTACTGTTGATCCAGTTATTACTGCTGGTGAAGTAGTTTCTACTGCTAATGTTGTAGTTAGTACTGCTGAAGTTACTACTAATAGTGCTACAACAACAATTGTTGATGAGTTTACTTTGGCTCAGACCTTAATAGAAATCAAATCAGCTAAACCCAAGGTTGTTACAACTACTGCTACAACAACTACAACTGCTGTTACAAGACCCAAGGCTAGAGAGGTTGTAGTTCAAGAGCCAAGTGAATTTAAAACAACATCATCACCTTCACAACCATCACAACTTCCATAGGCTAAAGACAAAGGCAAGGCAAAAATGGTTGAGCTTGAAAAACCTTTGAAGAAGAAAGGCTTGCAAGGCAAAAGGAAGAAGATGCAAACATTGTTAAATGGGATAATGTTCAAGCTATGATAGATGCAGATTATGAGCTAGCTGCAAGATTACAGGCACAAGAGCAGAAAGAGTTAACCATTAAAGAAGGGTCAAAGATGTTTGTGGAACTCATGGATAAAAGGAAGAAGCATTTTGTAAGACTTAGAGCAAAAGAGTAGAGAAGAAAACCACCAACTAAGGCTCAAAAGAGAAATACAATGTCTACTTATCTAAAAAACATGGCTGGATACAAGCATAATCAATTGAAGACCAAAAGATTTTAGGATATTCAGATGTTATTTGACAAAGAAATGAAAAGGGTAAACACATTTGTAGACATGGATACAGAGTTGGTGAAAGGCAGTGAGACAAGAACAGAAGGAAGTTCTAAAAGAGCAGGAGAAGAACTTGAATCTAAAAATTTAAAGAAGCAAAAGTTAGATGAGAATGTAGAAGCTGAAGTAGATGATGATCAAGAAGAAGCAAAGATGAAAAAGCATATGGAGATAGTTCCTGATGATGAGGTAGCAATTGATGTTATACCTCTAGCCACTAAGCCTCCAATCACTATTGACTGGAAAATTATCAAAAAAGGAAATATGGGATACTTTCAAATCATAATAGCTGATGGAAGTTTAAAGAGGTACTCATCAATGATTTAGATGCTTCGGAGTATTGTTAAAGAAGACTTAGAAACTCTCTGGAAGTTGGTTAAAGCTAAGCATGGGTTAACAAGGCCAGAGGAGGGCTATAAGAGAGTGTTATGGGGTGATCTGAAAGTGATGGTTGAACCAAATGTAGAAAGTAAAGTATGGAGGAATCTACAAGGACACAAAGTGACAGTTTGGAAGCTATTTTCTTCAAGTAGAGTACATTTTGTGAGGTTTCAAAATATGCATATATTTATGCTGGTAGAGAAAAATTATCCTCTTACACCTGCAACAATCATAGAAATGCTCAACAAGAAGCTTCAAGCTGACCATTGGAATGAAATGTGCTATCAACTTCTTAAGCTTATGACAAAACAGCTCAAGAATCCTAGAAGTATTTGAAAGCATCCTCCTAGTGAAGATAAAACTTTTAATCAAGAAACTTGAAGATTCAGAAGATGAACATCAAGTTTAGGGGAGGATTGTTGGGATTAGAAGCTTCTTGATGTTGTTTGGAATTAAGACTGCTAAGGTTTGTTACTGTTGTCAAGCATAAATTAGTATTGTTGGTAATCTTAGTGAAAAATATGCTAAGTAGTTAATACTGTTAGAGTATATTACTACTGCTAGTGTAACTTAATACTGTCAGTTACTACTGTTAATGTAACTTAGTACTGCTAGAGTAAAGTTAGTACTGCTAGAGTAAAGTTAGTATTGCTGATGAAGAACGAAGAATGAAGAAAAATATTCTAAGTAGTTACTACTGCTTGTACACAGTTAATGTTGCTGGTGTATAAGTTACTGCTGCTAGTTCAGAGTTAACGCTGCTAATACAAAGTTACAACTGCTGACAGAGTTACAACTGCTGAAGGATTACAACTACTAATGGATAAAGATTGCTTATGAGATATGTATGAGATATTTTTGTAAAAGATATGTATATGTTATTTGTTTAGAAAATCATGATAACTTAGGAAAATATTGTAAGCCTGTTGGGACTCCTTGGTGTATAAAAGGAGGTCCTAGGGAATAGAGTTAAATTTACCAAAATCGTATCAAAGTTCATAGAGTTTTTCATAGCTTCAAGATTTTGTAACCCTAACACTATTATGAGTGTTCGTTTTATATTGAGGGTGAAAGTTTAGTAAACTGTTTGTTATTGATCTTGTTTATTACTGTTTCATTGAAATTCTTCTTAGTATCATTGACTAGATTCCGCATAGTCTTTGATATTCATAATCAAAGTTTCTTTCATAATTGTTTTGGATTTATTCAATACAACTTAAGCTTATACAAGCTAAGCAAGTTCTATTATATTGGGATCAACAAAACTCTCTCCCTCACCAGGCGAATTTGGCGATTTATCCTTAACAATCGATCTTTAATCCTCTTCATCCTAAATCATCTCAAATCCTTTAAAATCACTGTTTTTGATCTAGAGTTTGTCAACGTTCTTAGGATTTTGTTTTTCAAATATTAGTTTTCTTTTATCGCTGCAAAGTCTATTATGCATTATAGGGTTTTAGGGTTCCTAATAATTACTGGAGGTTGTTATTGAAGTTGTTCATTAATTCCAACCCTAGTTAATCTAGGATTGCTCGATATTTTGTTTGTGCAAGGTTAGATTCATGTGTTAGGGTTTAATTATTGGTGATTATTTGGAATTTGATGCTATTTATGTAGGGTTTGTTTGTTTTGGGTATGGAAAGAGGTTTTTTGAGTCAAAAAGGGAGTAGGGGAGGGAGGGGTGTGAAAGAAAAGAAATAGGGTGATGGTGGTGCTCTAAGTGGTATGGGTGTTGCTCAGATCTCAAATATGGTTAATGATGTTGGTAAGGATCATGATGGTGTGAATTCGTCTCTTACCACAGTTACTCCTAGGAATTTGGCTGTGAATAAGGAGGATACTCTGCATGATGAAAATGATGGGCTGACACCAAGTAAATCTACTGCTAATCCAAACAAAGGTACTTCTTATGCTAATTTATTTACTGGTGGACCGAGTAGGAAGGCTATGAATTTTCGTACTTTATTTACACCGAGGGGAAACAGGGTTGATGTGGTTGTTTCGGTAGAGTCTATTAGAGCTATTAGTGAACGGTTTGCTAATACGGCGTATGGTTTCTTTTTGGGAAAGTGTGTGGCTTACCTTGTTGTTGCTAACTATGTTAGGAACACTTGAGGTAAATATAGACTCGTTAAATCAATGCTTAACTTGTCTACTGGGATATTCTCCTTTCAGTTTAGCTCTATGGAGGGCTTGGATGTGATGCTTGCAAATGGTCCATGGTTTATTCGCAACAATCTACTTATTCTAAAAAGTGGATTCCAGATGTGAACTTACTGAAAGAAGATGTAGGTAATGTTCCAATTTGGGTTAAACTCCATGGTGTCCATGTTATCGCATTTAGTGAGGATGGTTTGAGTGCTATTGCTACTAAGTTTGGTACTCCTTTGCCGTTTGACTCTTATACATCTAACATGTGCATACAATCATGGGGTAGGTCAAGCAATGCTAGAGCATTAATTAAGGTTCGAGCTGATGTGGAGTTGAAAGATAATATTGTGGTAGCTATGCTTAAACTTGTTAGGGAAAGGTTCTATACGTGTAATGTTCATGTTGAGTATGAATGAAAACCTCCTAGATGTACGTGTTGTAAAGTTTTTGGTCATGTTCAAGATGAGTGTCCTAAAAATATAGACTTGGATGTGGTAAAGAACATGAAGAAGCCTAGCAAAACTCCTAGAGGTGTTCTGATTGGTCCTAAAGTAGGATTTAAACTAGCTAAGCAATTGTATAGACCGG
>BQNB010166786.1:0-14075 GCA_026074375.1 Tanacetum coccineum | reverse complement strand
ATTTGTCTGAAGAAATGCACCCAAAATCCATAGTTTAAAGCGCTGATATTCTCTGCGGTTAGGACATTTGTCTTCCTGGCATGGCCTAACTTTAAAAAATTCAAGAAAGATGCTCCGTGTCAAGCTTTCAAGAAAAAGAAAGGCACGGACTCAAGGATGTATCTTCTCCTTCCCTCTTGCTGATTTCGACATGTCAGAGTCAGCAACACCTTGGACGCGCATTTACTTGAGTACTTGTGTGAGGAATAAATTAGCTCAGATCTAACCCGTGAGAATCAATTGCTGATCAAATATCTACTCATAACCTCTCTCTGTCTATCATTTAACCAACCGTCTTGTAGGCTTTTTGAAGTAACCACTGATGAAGTAAACCAGATATACCAAACTTGAAACTAAAGTAAAATTTCCCGTTCTTGTGACTTAAGCTTGCGCTAATGTTGGAAGAACGGTGTAGAGAATTTATGCTCCAAGCAAATCTCTAAGTACTCAATACTCCACCCAAAGTATGAGACTTTCATCACCTCTCGCGATCATCCACAACGTCTTAGCGAGTGACACTGAGTACTACAACGTAACTCCTTTAAGTGATAGTTAACCAGGTCTTCAACCATCCACCCCTTGACTGCTGGAAACTAGATAAACCAAGTCTTCAACTTAAATTAAGCTCGAACAAGTTATCATTGAAATCATGCACCCGTCTTCAAGATAAAATAAGAACACGCCTTCAAAAAATGCCACTTCACTCTCAAATAAGTGATACCCGTTCAACTCCATAGTCACAAAAATGTTATTCCAAATCTAGCCTTTTCGTTTCATGAATCTTTATCCAAATTGATCCCGGTCTCGTCACTGATCTTGTCACTTTAAAAAATTATCACTTTATCACATTTTAAGCCCAATCAATAACCATTAAGTAATGCATATAACATTTAACATATACCATCCTAATCATTTTCGAACATACCCTCATCAAAGTGCCAAAAATCTGGTTTAGTCTAAATGATACGCATACCCATTTAGCATGTATGAAATATTGGGCCCAAGATAAATTATTATATCCGGCCTACCAATGACTGTTGTACCCGATCCATTGTTACCACAATTTCAGTTGAGATATAAGTATCATTTGCCCCATAATTTCTCTCAACCATAAACATTTCCTAACCCTAATCTCTCTTTTCATCCGCCTCTACACCATTATTTTCTAAGGCATACATCAAATCCATCTCTACAGTCACAAAAGCAACTCCAAACTCATCCACTCCAACACGAATCTTTGATCACAAAATCAGATATAGCACCTCCCTTAACCCTCCAAATGATAACACACAAATCGACCCTCATACTTGAAATTCATCTCAGTTACCTCAACCAATTTCGAAGTGAAGATGAATTAAATAGCTTCTAGATCTTGTTAACTAAGGTCTCGGGTAGGTGTTTCTTGTTTGTTTATGAGTCTCTGAAATCGAATCAAATAAAGAAAGTAACATGATTGTAACACCCCCAAATTGGGTCGCAGCGGAATATGGGTCCGGGGCATGTTACTTCATAGATCAACAACACAAGATATATATAGAACGACCAAAAAGTCGTTTGAAAACAATACATTGGATTTAGCAAAGTAATTGTTACATAAGCCCGAAGCTTAACTTGTTCCCTTGATCAAAATACAAAGATTTTTAGCCCATAACAGATAACAAAATGAAATGCGACAAAATCTTTAATGCATGACATCCAATTTCAAAACCACCAATGTATCCATCGCACCTTGTGCTTATTGATCCCCTGAAAAACATTACTTTAAAACGTCAACAATAATGTTGGTGAATTCATAGGTTTGATAAATCATATATTGTAGGACCACAAGATCTCCCAAGTGTATGATAATGCAACAAATGCAGACATCATATAAATGTAATTACGTTGCTCTAAGCTCATGACACTGAAGCTTGACGTATGTGAGTACCAAATTAATGGCCTCCATTGCCCGTGAGTGATGTTCTAACCCGCAACATCCTATATTCGACATGGTATACGTTCGTTGTTCAGTGATAGCTAATCACCCGAACGGGGTTGTCAAAACCCAATAGATCTATTCATAACATTCGCGCTCGTAATTAACAGTTCATGATAATGGGCTCAGATTGGGTTATCGCTACTTAGGCAACATGTAATCATAATATAAAACTTAACCACTTGTGTCCAGTAGTAAAACATTGCATGTTTTTCACCCCAAAAACTTTGTAAAACAAAAGCATGTAAAACGTGGGGCTATGAACTCACCTTGAGTTCTGATAATCCAAATATCGCAGATAATGCGTCACGTAAAAGATCGAATGCAACCTAAATTATCATAGGTCGTATAAGTACCGAGTACTTATATCAATAACATTGAATATAATTCTATAGTTGTTACATCGTACTATCGTTCGGGCTATCATAATTAAAGAGGTCATGACATGACGTTCGAGGAGTTAGGACACTTTAAATCGTAAATCCAACAACTCGTCGAAACGCCATCCGAAGAGGCCTCATTATGAAACTCCCTAGTAATATAGTACTTTGATAACCACATAACAGCAAACTATGGTTTTGTAAAATTACGTTTAAAAGTTAAAACGTTTATAAATTACCGTTTTAGTTTAAAATAGCTTAACTTTTGCGTTTTAAGCCCGAATTTTGACGTTTCTTATGCCAATCTTTTCGTATTGAGGACGAGTTATATAATTTGACATTTTCATATTTTGACCATGCTGTGTGACAGTAACTTTTACTGTTCACATCAGACGTGAGTTTTATAAAAATCGATTCGTCGTAGTAAACCCGTAAATGTCATATTTTATGCGTTATAGCTCCGTTTTTAATGATTCTTTATAGGACGTTCTCGTATTTGAAAGTCTATATATTTATGAGTTTACATCAAATATAAACTTTCTGTATGAATCGTACTTTTATTAAAATAGTTTTATAAAAGTATTAATTGTCGTAAACTCGCGAATTTCATAACTCGGGTCGTTATTAATTGGAAAAAAAAATACGTTTCTCTTTTCATTTGGGGAATCCTAAAAAATGTGTTTATTTTTAAAAATATTAAACCTTGCTGTTTATTTTTTTTTAAAATAAAATGTTCTTTATAAAAAATTTACTTACGACTTCGTTTATTACGTTTAATAACTCGTTTTAACGTAACTTTTCGTTTATTATCCGTTTAACAAGTTTTACTTTTCGGATATCGTCGTGAAATGTATTATCTTATAAAAATATAAAATGGATATGTGAAAATTCGAATCTTGGACAGAATGTTTGCTTATCTTTCATAAGTCCAAAATCAAACCTTGTTTCCTTATTTGCACTTTATATCTTTTACCATTAGTCTTATATTTCATATATGTCATATATGATACATATAATAAATGTCCATTTGTCCATCCAAGTCCTCATGTGTCCAACTTTTATAAAGTCCATCAATATACTTACAAACCACAACTTTAATATTTACCATAATTTACTAGTTTTTCATATGGCTACTTTTATACAATAATCATTAACATACAAGCCTTCCCATCTTGTTATAACTTTATTTTAATGATTATCTAACATCAATATATGTTCATAATTAACCTCAACATGTCATTTGTATTTCTTTAACTTGAAACATATTATTAAACCATTAAAACCCTAATTTATACATAATCATTTTCATACTTAACCAAGAGTGTAAATCACTTGTGTGACCATTTTAACATGATGTCAACAACATCATAGGATATATAAATGTGTACATTATGATGACAACAATTAAAAACTTCTCTTTACATGTTAATGATCCTAAATGGTGATTTAAGCTAAATAGACTAATCATATGCATAAAAATGAAAAATTATAAGAACATAAAGAGTTCAAGTGGACCTTAAGATGTGAGATGATGATGATGATAAAGTGCTAAACCCTTGTTTAGCCACAAAATCCAAGCTTACACAAAGAAAACCCTAGCTTTCCTTAACAAAACCCTAGTTTTCTTTTACTTGCTTAATACTTGTAAATGGTGATTCAATGGATGGAAACACCTTAGAATGTCTTATAATGGATGTGTATAAGTGTGTATGGGTTGATTAAAATTTTGTATGGGTTTGTGTGGTTGGGGTTTTGATGCCGTGAGATGGTAGAGAGCAAAAGGGAGGTTATGTTTGAATTTTACTAAGTGTAAATGCATGAATGCTATCTCTCTTAAGTATAGATGCATGTATGGTGCAAGACATGGTCAAAGAGACAAAGTAAGGTTCAAGTGATGGGTCTTGGTCTTAGGTATGGTCTCATGAGTCAAAGAGACAAGTATGGTGGTTTTAAATGAAGTATGGTGTTCATTTATGAAGTATGGTGTCTTTTTGACCAAAGTGAAGAGTTTTGATATATTACTTGTACACTTGGCAAGAATTTCGAAAATAAGAAGATGTAGGTGATGATGTTTAGTAATTTTTATGTATTGGGTATAAATGTGGGTATTTGTTGAAGCGTAGAAAAGTTTTGGTGGTTCCGGGAGTGCCTAAACGAAATTTATCGCGAAACGTATACACTTTACGTATCCGATAAAAATAAAATGAACAAAGTTAATAATTATCCTCAAAATAATTATATAACCCTTGCTTGATGTAAACATTTAATTGTTTGATGTCCGTTTACGCTAAACGATAATTTTTAACTTACGCGATTTAACTATTAAAAATAAAAGTAAACGCGTACGAGGAAGAAAAATAAATAATTAGTAAAATAGATGACGTCGTAAAAGACCTGAAAATACGGAATGTTACAGTCTCCTCCGGTTAGAAGAGCCTTGTCCTCAAGGCTCAAGTTGCGGCACTTGAGGAAGGTACGGGTTCGGAGAAAAAGATGCGGATATTTCTTCCGGAATAATGTTGATGAAGAGGTGTAGATAATAATTATTATTATTACTATTATTAATTTTTTTTTTTCCCTAGGAGGAGGGAACGGTTAAAAGGAGGGGGGGGAAGGTACCATGATGTGACAATTTATAGAAAGTTAGAGTTATAAGGGTACTTGGTATTTATAACTAGAATGGAAGTAATCTTAGTGGGATTTAAGAATTTAATTTGTGTTTATATGTTGTATAACCGGCCATGGGTTTAATAAGTGTGAAAAATGATTTAATTTTGGGTATTGGGTATAAAAGTGGGTATTTGTTTGAGTATAGATAGGTATAGGTGATTCCGTGTATGCCTAAATGTATTTTATTGCGAAACGTAAACGCTTTACGTAACCAATAAAAATAAAACATAAAAAGTTATAAATTATCCCCGTAATAGTTATATAACACTTGCTTGACGTAAACTTTTACTTGTTTGATGTCCGTTTACGTTGAATGTTATTTTTTAGTTTACGCGATTTAACTAAACGATAAAAATTAAAATCAAACACATAAAACCCTAAAATAAATAATGGTAAGTATTGAGTCGTAAAATGACCTGAAATAATGGATTGTTACAAGTTCATTGTATTGTTCCAAGACTGGTCTTGGATCAGTCATTTTGTAATTTGTGAAATTACTAACAAGGAACTTCTTACTTGATGCATCCTCAACCATATGTTTGGCCTCCAAGGTTCTTTGGAAGATTCAACATTCTGGTAAATATCAAATATCAGACATACCATTGAGGATTAAACCTCTGCAGACACAATCATCATTGTCCCACTTGGCCCTCTTCCTAACTTGTTCCACGGTTGGATCATCACCACCATCATCGGGAATAGGAGTAGTCATCACATACACCACACTAATACTTAAAAGCAAGAAGTGCATCTTCTAAAGTCCACCCCTTCAAACTTTTCAATCTTGACAAAGTTTGAAGCCATGTGTTTCATAGCAGCATCAGTCATTGATTATCACAAAATAATCTTCTTTGATTGTTGGTTGTTTGGTGTTCCTAGATCAGGGTTAAGACAATCAATAGCCTAGCTAATTACCAAGATGGTTACCGGATATCACTTGAAGTCGTGTAATCACTTTCTAAAGAAGATTATTCGACCCTATGCCTGGGTTACACGAATACCTCCTTAAGATAAAACCAAGTGTTTGTTCTTGTTCTAGGCACATATTAAGAACCATGCGTTTCCACGTGTTTATGTTTCTGTCTTTTTCTTATGCAGTTTGTGATCTCCTATTTATAGGAGAATACTCAAAACCCTAGTCAAAGGAGTTATGAGAGATTATAGGAGATATAATCTCTTCCATAACTGACTTCTTTGATTTAAGGAACTAGACGAATACCCGTGCATGCACGGAAAATCTCTTGCGGCCGATAATTAACGATATGCAATATTGATAATGTTGTGGCTTTGTACTTGAATGCGAGAAATTCTTAACATAAATGAAATTGCAAACACTCGTAAAATGCAAGAAATTCTTAACTTGTATCAAACAAGACATTCAGTTAAATTGAAAGTGAAACATTACATCATTATGAGATAAAATCTAACAGCACACGTTACTCGTCGTGTAAAACTTCTTGGTACACGACATTTGAGGTGTAGACTCCTTCTTGATCAAACTCTTTTTCTGGTTTGGAGATCAAACATAATGTTTTGAAACCCGGTTCTACCCAAGGTTCAACCGGTTCTGGTCGAAAAACAGGTCAAATTAAACCCTTTTTTATATTTTCAAAACTCGTTTTTCGATAGCGACCTCGTGTACCCGCGCATAGCGGCAGAAATTCATGACAGCGGCCTCGTTTTCGGCAGCGATTCCCGGTGGCAGCTTCTAAGTGTTTATGTTTCTGTGTATTTTTCCATGCAATTGTGATCCCTATTTATAGGGGATTTACCAAACCATAGTCAATGAAAATTATGAGAGATTAATGGCCCACCAATGAGTCAATCAATTAATTAATGAGGCAATCAGTTTCGTTTGACTGAGTGTACATATCAGTTTCGTTTGCTATTATTAATTCGTATGTTATAATGATTTTAACTTTTCCAATTTTTTTTTAAAATGAGTCAATCGATTAATTAATGAGGCAATCAATTTCGTTTGACTGAGTGTTTCGGAGTAAGTATAGAAGTATAGATATTATTAATTCGTCGGTTATAATGCTTTTAATTTTTCCATTGTTTCTTAAAATGAGTCAATCAATTAATTAATGAGGCAATCAGTTTCGTTTGACTGAGTGTACATATCAGTTTCGTTTGCTATTATTAATTCGTAGGTTATAATGATTTTAATTTTTCCAATGTTTCTTAAAATGAGTCAATCAATTAATTAATGAGGCAATCAGTTTCGTTTAACTGAGTGTACATATCAGTTTCGTTTGCTACTATTCATTCATAGGTTATAATGATTTTAATTTTTCTAATGTTTCTTAAAATAAAGATTTTTAACTTTTCTAGATTTCAACTTTTCTAGATTTCTAGTTTCAATATTTGGGTAAATCTCCTTTATAAGGAGTATAGATTAATGGTTACAATGATCATATTAAACTCTGGTCATTAAATGTGATTGTAACTTACTATATGAAACGGTCAAATCAGTTACAAGTCATCAAATTCATATTAATGAGTTATTCTTTCAGTATCCTTAACATTCAGCTAACTCACTGAAGAGTATACAAGCTGAAGGTTCAATACTGAAAAGACTCGCTGATGAGTTAACCCGCTGAGGATACTTCCTCTGATGGATTACTCCCTGATGAATATCCTTCAGTCCAGAGTTACTCACTGAAGAGTGAACTCACTGAAGTTCATCAGCGACATGAATTCCTTTTAACCACTATCTGAGTCAGGGTGTTCAGTGACTTATGGGAAAACACTCCATACCTCCAGTTCCTTAACCGGTATAAACTGAACCCTCAATTGAACTAAATTTCCAACACTAAATATGAGTCTTGTAGACTTTGAAAGTTTATAGAACATATGCTAATATTTTTTTTGCAATTTTACGAGTTAAGTTATTCGTCAATCTGATCTATAAAATATTTACAAAACAAATTATCTTGTTATTGTGATATTAAATAATATAATCAAACTCAAACACGATATTTCAAATTCATATTTTGTTACAACTGATTAGTATTGAGACAAATAATCTATTTAAAATAAGCAATTTTGACATATCCGTTAAAACCAGTAAAAAAAATGCCAATATCTTTTAAACTGACTTTTCGGAACAAATATTACACTTCCACTTTAGTTGACTCAATAATTATTGTCAAATATTTGTACAAATGGTATATCATCTCTAATAACAATAATGTGATATTTACACAATTTCTTTTGGTGCATACATACATTACCGTGTTATACATTAGAACGGACGTAGGCTGTCTTAAAGGTGAGCACTCTAAAGCCCCACATATAATAATCAAAACTTGGAGAACGCCACCAAACTTGACTGCCTCACATCAAGCTCTTTCACTCCTCCACTCAAAAATATATATTGGTTTTTTTAAAAATAATTTAGTAAGGAATAAAAAATATTTTATTGTATATTATAATTTAGAAATAGTGCGGTCTTGTGGCGGGAGGTGTTAACGAGCGCAAGAAGTTGTGGTAGTTTTTGTGTAAAATTTAGTTAGTAAGAGAGGATTTAAATTTGATTTTTCGATTAAAAAACGGATTTTGATAAAAAGAGTGTTAAAGAAGTATTTAAAAAGTCCAACAGAAAATAAAAGAACAAAAAACAAACCTTATGCCATCATGGGTACATGAACAATATAACCCAGCAATCCTCACAAGTCCACCAGCACCGCACCCCATTACACATAACCCATTACGCATCACGCCCTATCCCTTGGGTCCCACACAAACTCACTTTTTTTACTTTAATATATTTCCACACAACATAATTTAATTTTTCACACAAATTACAAATACAAACTACAATACTTTACAAAAAACACAATGCGAACATTCAAAACTAATGCGAAAATTAAAAAAAAATACATCAAATTATAAATAAACTAATGTTGTTGTTGATGTTGTTGCCAAAGATGCTCAATGATATTACGTTGAAACTTTGCGTTTGGTATTTTTATCAACGCAGTTCTTTGTCTTTATTTCGTCGGATACGCAACGCGCCGAGCCCATGTCCTTAAGATAATTGGTTGAGAGGACAAATATAACTTTTCTTCGTCAAACTCGGTTAACGCAATACTTTTGATCCTTCATAAAATCATATTATGCAATATAGATGCAAGATCCATAACGCTGGCGTAGCTTCGTTGATGATTTCAAATACACGCGGCCGGTTGACTTATAAATAACGCCAAACGTCCTTGGAAGGAACCCCAAAAGCTCTTTCATATCTTTTCGAGCACCTTCTTGTTTCCGTTTATATAATAAATTCTCTCTCATGAACTTGCAACCGGTAAATGATTTAACAAAGATGCCCATCTGTGGGTAAATAGGCCGTCCGGCTAAATAATACCCTTTTTTCGAATGTAAACCAACCCCGTTACATTCAGACGAGGCCATACGGGGTCGATGCACCAATCAAGAAGGTCTTCAAATACAAAGGATAATCAAAACATTAAATCTTATATTTGCACCTGCTACTGTCCCTTCGACACAAAAAATGCATACCAAATCCACAAAGTCATATTAAGGGGCAACAGCCTCAAGCAATATAGTTTGGGTATTTTTTATCGACCTCTTACCAATTGCCACATTGAGGCCATGCTTTTTGGACACATTTCATCCATTCCACAATGCCTATAATCAGATTCTTCCAAGCATTCCAAGGAAAATACCATGAATATATTGTGTGCGGTGTATAACTTTTGAATGTTCCCATTGAGAGTCAGGTTTTTCGTAAATTATGGGCATAAACAATTCGATAACGCACATGATAAAACAAATCTAAACAGAACGCGTGCGCAATGAGCGAGACCCAGTTTGTCAAATACACAATCTAAATATCAGGTTGTTAACGGCCGTAGTCCAATTGCGTATGGCGCAAGTGCCAGTTTCATAATAAACACTAAAAACCGGGTAAACTCGTAGCATCGGACAGACTCTAAAGAAACGTAAATGCTGAGACAAGAGGATGAATGAGGTTTGTCATCAATGTAATGATTCGATGACCTGAGACTATGTTCTAAAAATAGTTTTATGGTTCATACGATACCGTAACCGAAAATAATAATCTGGGAAATTATATGGCCGAGGAACCAGAATATCCGCCATCAACCGTGCTTCCGCTTCTACCACATTCCCGAATAGTGATATAGTTTCGGTGTGCAGATCGCCGCTCTGCTCTTTCTTCTGTTCATTGTTGCTCTAACCACCAAGTTCCAAAATCATGTCAAAACCTTGAAAATCTTGAACCGATCGAAATCATCACATTCGTAATCACAACATTATGTTTATTGTTGTGTAAAGATGTTAGTGTTTTGAAAAGGAATTGTATATAAATTTTATAAAATGAAGGTAGTATTTTATAGTTAAAAGTGGGTATAAATTAAAAAAGAAAAAAAAAGTATTTTTTTTTAAATAGCAACGGCTAATTTACAACGTATATATCTTTTGTCCTGTTGCTTCGTCGTAGAACTGGCGAGTGTGCTTCATTTTTGCTTCGTCGTAGACGGATTCGATTGGTTTGGCGAAGATGAGTATTGGTTGGATTGAAGAAGATGGGTAAAAAAACTCGGGTTTTGTTCATTTGGTGGTTGAGACATTTTTTTTAAAGAAGAAGATTATATGTTTAGAGTAATAATAATATTGTTGTAGAGAAGTGTGTGTTAAATTGTTAAAATGGGGTGTTATTTATAAGGAAAAATGGGTATAAAAAAATATTTTTTTTTAAATTTTGAAATGTATCCGTTGGTTTCAAACCGTTTAATATATTTGATTTTGTCTTCTAGTTTCGTCGTATGAATGGCGAATGGTTGTGTTTTTGGCCGGTGGCGAGCTCGGTTGGTGTGGTGACGAGGGAAGTGGCGAAGCCACGTAGGAAGTGACGAGCTCCCTCGCCACCATACCCCTCCCTCTTATAATGCACAAACGGCAATGTATGCATAATTTGTACAACCCTTATGAGAATTATAAAAACCTACAAAAACTAGGAGCACCGGGTGCAAATTTAATGCTCCAACTCGGTTTGCCCGACCCGTACTTCTTAATAAATTTTCAGGTCCATTAATGATGAAGGCCCGACCCAGTTTTTTTAATAATATTATTCTGACCCGGTGTGTTAATGTCTCATGCCCCCGGTTTTATACTTCATACATGTCCTCCTCTCTCTTTCTTACCTCTACGTGTCCTCCTCTCTCCCCTCTTCTTCTTATCTCACCTTCAAAACCAGAAAGCACACACACAAATCAAACGGTGCCTCGATTCGTTGACGCTATATATTCGAATATACGCATCACACCCTTGGTGTTGATTTGGTGAAAAACCATTCACGTGTTGATTTGTAATTTCCAAAGGCATAAGCATAATATCGGTTTGTTAAGGAGGAACGCCTGCTGTTTGATTTTGGTATGTTATTAGGGTTCTTTGTTTCTATTTAATGTGTAAGATTGTTGATTAATTTTTGTATTTTATTAGGGTTCTTTGGGTTTTATAAGATCTGTGATTGTTGATTGTGTTTGTGGAATGTTTAAGATTGTTGGTTTAATTAGGGCTTACTGATTGTTAGTTGTATTAGGTTGGAATTCGTTACAACATATTTGAAATTATCGGTTTTGATTTGCTTTTGTCTATGATTGTTAGGATTATTCTCCGATATTGAATGATTCAGCTTATCAACCTTGCTTTTGTCTATGCTTTCTGATAAATTACTTAAAAAGCATTACTTTTGATTTGTCTTATCATAAACCATCAATTATATTGGGATTCTCTTATTTGAAAGGGATTATGCTTATTGACGTATCGCTATCTATTCTTGAAAAAGATTCACTTTAATAAGTTGTTAGATATAATCTATTTCGGTACTCAAAACCGCTTATTGTGTTCAGATAATATGATAGGCTAATAAGCTGCTTTAATCTGGTACTCGAAACACCTTATCGTGATCAGATGCTATAGAAATAATTTGAAATTTGTGTACGGAATGCAGCGAAAATATGCAGTTACGCTTAGGGGATGAACCTGATACATGCCAAGAGCTTGAAAAGGATTGGGGTTTGAAGCACGGTGAGTTGGCTAGAATCTGGAAATTTGAAATTTGTGTACGGAATGCAGCGAAAATATGCAGTTACGCTTAGGGATGAACCTGACACATGCCAAGAGCTTGAAAAGGATTGGGGTTTGAAGCTCGGTGAGTTGTCTAGAATCTGGAAATTTGAAATTTGTGTACGGAATGCAGCTAAAATACGCAGTTACGCTTGGGGGATGAACCTGATACATGCCAAGAGCGTTGAAAAGGATTAGGATTTGAAGCTCGGTGAGTTGGCTAGAATCTGGAAGGGTGAGCGCATCATTCGAGCCATATTCTTGGACCGCATCAAGCAGGCATATGACAGGAACCCCAAAATTGGCTAACCTATTGGTTGACCCCGAGGTAAAATCGTTTAAGTTAGGGTGTGTTTGGCTTTGCATTATTGAACTTGCAATAACTTACTCGATTCGTCAAAATAGTTTCTATGTACATGTCTTTCTATGGTTAGTGTGTTAGTTTAAGCACATAACTTATAATGCCGCACTTTGATTATGGCTGCAGCCATGGCAAGTGTCCCGCGTGGTCCCACAGTAGCAGGTCCGAGGCTCGAAGTATATATAGACTCTGTAAATACTAATCCCAAACACTCCTTATGCTAACTATTTACTAAAATGTTACAGACTAAAGAGTTGTTTATACTAATGTAAATTTTAGATATGATTGGCGAGATTTTCAGGTTGGGTCAAAATAGGTGATGTTAAAACATGTATTTTGGTATGGTTTTAGTTATACTAATTTTTACAATCAAATATTTTATATCTTTTAGATAAACCGCGAAGAATGAATCTCTTATGGCTTTAGGAATATTAGTTTTTTTTGCATTGGCTATAATTGTGTTGTATATTATAAAGTTTGGAGCGCTTATGTAGTAATTACAAATATTTTTCTGTAGTGATTACAAAAATAATGACACGAACAGGAAAATACAAACTGACGAGTATGTGACATCTGAATTGGATAAAATGTATATGTTCTTATTTGACCTATTGAAAATAAGAAGGTGCACGTGTGTATTTCTTATATGTTTCTGATCATGCTTTTTGATGAACACATAACATAACAAACACCCCTTGTTGTGAAGAATTTAAGGTAACATTAGAGAACTCTAAGACTTATTGATACTAATGTTACAAAATTTCACAGGCGTCAACTTAAGGTCCTAACTATATGTCTTATAACCTGTTCGACGTGTTGCCGCATTTTTTTGTTACAGCTTTTTGAAACCGACACAATACTATTATTAATATGTCTGGAAATGTGGTGTAGATGGTGTTGCCCCAAGAGCAAAAATATAACTAGCATTGTTGTAGGCGGTTTAGAGCAGCCAGATATGCAACATCAAGGAACAACGCGTGCTGCAAATAAGTAAGACATATTAGGCCTTTCTTCAAGTAACATAAGCAGTTAACATAAAAAATTACTTTGACATTCGTTCGTTTTCATAATGACCAAAGCCTCCTATATTAGCCATTTAAAGTCTTGAAACTTTGTAGTGTTCTGCAGTTTGCTAATCATGGATTTATAATATGGTAAATAATGGTTGTGTGGCATATATCATTGAAGGGGTGCCTGTTTTGGGGAGTGTTTGTTTTGGCTTATATGGCGGGCTTATGGCTTATTTGGTTTTTGGCCTATGTTTCATAACCTCACTTTCTATTGGCTTATTTTCAAAGCTTATATTATAAGCTTATCATGTCATAATAACCTTACATAAGCTGAAATGTTTCAGAATAAGCCCAAAATTGTGGGCTTATGAAACATAAGTCGAAAAGTATATAAGCTCATAAGCCATATATAAGCTTAAATGAACACCCACGGGTGTTTGTTTTGGCTTTTTTTTGGATTATTATTCATAAGCCTAAATTTTTCTGTCAATTTTGAGACATGTAAGCTTTTATATAACAAACAA
>BQNB010166785.1:0-14075 GCA_026074375.1 Tanacetum coccineum | reverse complement strand
ATTGGAAGTTACAAAATCAACATTATGATATATAAATGTGTTTTAATGATAATTAATGTCATAATGATAATTAATGTCATAATGATAATTAATGTCATTAATGTGTTTTATTAGAATTCCTTTGTAACGTCTTATGGTCTCTATTATATAAAGAGACATAGACTCGTAGAAAACATCGACTGATGAGAGTCGAATAGTAAAGGTGTGTGTATGTGTAAATATAGTTAGTTAGTTAGTTAGTACACCATAGTAGTTGGTGTAGCCCTAAGTTATAGTTGGGGTAATAGGGAAACGTTCAATGAAGAAAACCTTGTTTAATAACATCATTGTTCTTTATATTCCGCTGCATGTTTATGATGTTATTTGTAAAACGATCCTAGATGGGTTTAATCGATCTTATCAATCATGAACGAATTACACGAACCCGCTGTCTATGTAATATTCCGTTAAGGCAACACACAAGTAAGATAGTATGAAGACTATTACAAGGCCCTAAGAGTACATTACATGCATTAAAATATTTAAGAGGTGATCAACCATAGATGGGTAAGGTAGTATGAAGACTGTTACCGATGGAATCCTTTCTACACAATCGCATTTCCCTATACGTCTATGCTAATGTAATATTTTATAGCTAGTTTTCTAAAGCCTAACGTGCACATTCATTACAAGAAGCAATATTAAAAGTATCTTCAAACTAAGTTTCATTCAAGCATAAGTAAATACAAATAGATCTAGCCTAGCATGTTAAGAAGAAGCAAAGAACAATAATTAATCAAGCAACACATATACATATTGAAAGATTAAGAGATAAAGGACTTAACTTGATTAAAACATGAGTATAAAGCAGATACAAGAGGGTTTTCACACCCTAAAAACTCCCTTAAAAGATTCTAAAATTGAACCCTAATTATGAAGTTCGTCTCCCAAAAGTTTCACACTTCTAACCCTAAAAACGAGTTTGTATATATAGAAAATAGGCCGCGACGGCGTCGCGTTATAATCCTGACACCGTTGCTTCACAGAATCTTCTAGGGCTTCTTTAAGTTGGTTAAGTTCTAACACCGTCACAAAAGTCTTGACGTCGTCGCTTTGATGTTCTGACGGCGTCACCCATAATTGTGACGCTGTCTCCAGCCACTGTGCGTATTTTTTTCATCGACTTTGGTATAGAATTGTAATATTGTCAGTTTCTTCTCTAAATGAGCCCAAGTCACGTTTATATCCTCCAAAAGCTTCCCAAATGCTAAAAACACAAAACAAACGATTAAGCACGTATTTTGGGCATATTTGCATTATTTGGGGGGTTAAATGACCCTAAAAAGTGTATAAAATGACACCTCATCACCAATATAAGTACATATAGCATGTATATTAGTTGGACTATAGATTCTGGTGCAAGTTAACATATGACTCACACTATACTTAACATGTTTAATATAGTGAATGTTATAAAACTTAATATGATTGTGGGACATCCTAATGGTAATAAAGCTTTTGTTACTCATATTAGAAGTTTAAAAATGATAGAAAAGATTGTTATCAATGATGTTTTAGTAGTTTTTGGCTATCAAGTTAGTCTACTATATGTTTATAAACTGAATAAAGATAATAAACTTAAAGTCATTTTTATAAAGATACTTGCATTATACATGATTTTGGGTGTTTTATAACTTGTGATTTCTTAACTCTCTCCACAAAAGTCTTTGCTACTTTTCAAAGATTTAGTTTGGGGAAGTTTTGAGGTATTTGGTTATAGAGCATATAATATTGCGTGAGGACATGCAATCGCTTAGTTTGGGGAATTTTGATATGTGTGAAAACACATATCCGTTTTATATCAAAAATGGCCCTTAAAAGACAAAATTGTGCTTAAAATGCTTGTATATTGCTTGTTTTGTCTTTGTGATTGTGTAGGTACGGATATTGCAAAAATCTCAAGAAAACGGTCAAAACCGGACAATCACGAACACGGGAACGGAAGAGCACACAAAGAGCCGGGAGAATGCTATCAAAAGTCAACAGTGGTCAACCATTAAAAGACAAAACCCAAATATACCAAATTAGTCCCCCAAAGAAAACCAAATTGCAAAAATGGTCCCCTAAACCCTAACGGTGTTAACTCTTGTTTATAAGAGTTAACACCCGTTAACTCTTTTAACCCAAAACTTGCCAGGCCCATTTCCTGTTAATCCTCCTGTGGCCCAATCCCTTTACAAATGAGCCCAAGTCAACAAGTTTATAACCCCGGGTAAATAAAAAAAGTCAAACAACCTTTTTATAAAAGAAAATCACGCGCGAAATTTAGTTATTACTGTTCATTGTCTTCTCCTAATTACCTCAAGCTCAAATCAAGGGGCAAAGTTAAATTGATGGTATGGTTGGGTAATTTGAGTGCTAAGTTTTGACGTGGCAAAGTAATACATCACCAAGCCCTCTTATTGGTGGAAACCCACAAGAGAATCACACGTGGTCTGACAACAAACCCACGGGGAAGGATTTTTTACACTTAAGCTACTCACAAAACAAGCACAAGGTGTCACATCACGGATTGTCATGCTGGCAATCCGTGTGAGCTAAAAAGTGATCCTACGGACAAGATTGAGTATCCAATGATTGAGAGATAATGAAGGGCTAAGAGGGGCGTGCTATGAGGACCTAGAAGCTTCAGTTGATGGCTATATAAAGCCTCATTCACTCACACATGATATCTTCTTAATCTTCTTTTCCTGCATTTTTAGTTTAAAAAAGCTTTATGTATTTTTAGTTTAAAATGTAATTTCCTTTTTCAAGTTCTTGTAATTTCCTTTGATCAAATATTGTAATCAGTTTTAAGTATCAATAAAATCACAATTTAGTTTTCATAATCTGTTTTTCACTTATAAGTTCTTATTTCTTTCAAATATAAATGCTACTGTTTCATAAGCTCATAATAAGCTCTCATAAGCTCTTTTAAGTCTCTAAGCTTAGAATTAAGCTCTAATAAGCCTTAATCTACTTAAACTTTAAAATCAGCTTAAAAACCCTTGCTATTTGGATTTTGGACTTATGGAAAATGAGCTTAACATGGAAGAGCTCATATGGACTTATACTGGCTTCTTTATAATAAGCCAGAGCTAGTAGATAGCTCATATGAGCCTTTGATGCCTTGTTTAGCTAAGGCTTAAGTAAGTTTTCAGTTAAAGCTTAACTGTCTTAATTTTCTTAGTTAATAAAATGCTTAATAATTGCTTATCTTGCTTATTGTTGCTTATTTTAGTTTATTGTTGTGTTATGCTTAATTAGCTCAATTCTTAGTTTAGATCTTAAAATTAAAGTTTTTGATATAAAAAGTCATAAAAACCAAAAAAATATTAGCATAGTTTGTTAGCTTATTGTTTTTACTTATTTGATTATTGAAAATTGTTCATTAGGTCTGTTATAAGCTTTTTAACATCTGGTTTTTGAATTTTGATCTTTAAATCTCGTTTTCATAAGCTAAATATGGATTTAAGGAACTTAAAGGGGTGTTTGGTTCAGGCAGTACTAACTTGAGTTAGTACTGTCCTTGACCATTTGAACCTTTAAGCTCACTTTCAATCTCATATTTAAGCTTATAAAAGTAGGATTTACAAGTTTTAATAGTTTTTATCAAGTTTTCATAAGTCTTTGTGTAAAACTTATAAAACTGAGTTCATAAGCTCAGTTTCATAAGCTTTTTGTGCTTATTATTGTTCTAGTTGTCATATGTGTTTAATTTGTGTTTGTTTGATGTTTAAATGATGTTAGTTTAGAGTTTTAAGGGTTGCACATTTTGATTTTGAGTTTTTGCTTTAAAACTGTCAAATGCATCAGTAGCTAAAACAGCCAAAATGCCTTTTTCAATTTCCAAATTAAGCTAGTAATAGTTAGTTTTAGCTTTTTAAAATTCATAGCACAAGTAGTTTATAAGTAGTGCTAAATATGATTTAGTTTTTTAAGTTAAAAGTAGCTTATTTAGATAGCTTAATATAGGGCTGCAATTGCTTATTTGTCTTTTCATTAAATCTTAAAAAACCAAAAATATTGTAGACAGCCTTTTTCATTTAGCTTTTTCTTGCTTATTTTACTTTCAAAATGCTTTTTGAAAGTGTTTTTAAGTAGTATTCCAGGTTTACTTTTTAGTTTAATCAGCCAAAAGTCCATAAGGATCCTTTAGCTTATTGAAAATAAGCTCAAAGGTGCCTTAAGGGACTGTTTGGTTCACAGTTTAGCTTTAAGTGCTTATTTCTTAATTTTAGCTTATAACTTTTTGTTTTTGCTTATTTTTAGCTTAAATTTGCTTATTAGGTTAGTTTAGCTTACTTGATTACATTTTAGCTTAATTTAGCTTATTTGTTTACTTATTGTTGTTTAAAAAAGCCAAAAAGAGGATAAGTTGTTTTCTAGTTTTTAACTTGTTCTTTTGGCTTATTCCTTGTTAAGTTTTGCTTATTAGGATTAGTTAAAGTCATCCTCAGCAGTATGTTTACAGTATGTTCGTCTACAAGCTGAAGAAATAAAGCTGGAGTATTCAAGTAGATCAAGTTCATTGAAGACTATCTCAAGGAATACTAGACTTCATTCTTATCATTTTACTTTATTTTTGCTTGTAGGAAACATTGTAACCAATTCACGTGTGACACCATCTTGGAGGGAGATTGTTAGCCTTACTATTTTGTAAAGTTGGCGTCTTACACATGAATTGGACTAGACTTGGACACTATGTATCACGCAAGGGTTATTTATGTAAACTAGGAATAGTTTGCTTTTTCTTTCTAGTATAAATACCCCTCATGGCTCTCCATGAGGGGTGTTGGTAAAATCATTTGTAACTCTTTCTCATTCCAAGCTAATAAACACATATTTCATCCACCCTCTCTCTACTTTCGTTTACTAAAACAAACATGTATCATCCTTGTTATTTTGATCAACCCCGACCTCCCAAAAAGGGGTTTTGTATCGTGTTACACTCTCCCCGACTGGAAGTATGTCGCACTTCTTTAAAAGTGCGCCGCACTTGGCCTCATTTCATTAAATTCTTTTTTTACTTCTCTTCTAGATCCTTCTTTAACACCCGTTAGTGTTTTTGACGAATATTTCTTGCATTTCCAGTCATTCTTACCTGAAACAACTTTTACTCAAATAAGTAACTAACCATACATTATTTAATATATTTATATAGATAATTTACACATTTGCAAGGGATATTTTATGTATATTTGGAGCGTTATCAAACGTCAACGTTTTTTAGTATTTTCATATTCTTGTCCTCACAAATCCAGTCCAATCGCCTGCCGTAGATTTTATTTTCAAACTCTAAAGGCACATAACATAGGGCTGTCACAATTTCTGACTTCACAAACCACAATATATGAAAGTAGCAACACCTTTTACTTTAATAAACCTTGAGTCATCCACTGAGTCATCATCACAACCTCCCAAACCAACATTTAACTCAAAACCTATAAAGGTTGAACTACCCACACAACATTTCCATAATACACCAACATTTGTCCAACTTGATTCATCTTTATGGATCAATGGTTCGCCAACATATCCTGACACTCATGAACACTTTTGGCCTTGTTGTCAAAAGATGGATGAGATCGTTAAACTTCTTTTGTTACGTCACACCACTTATCTTTTATATAACCTTCCTTTTATCGTTAGTTACAAAAGGTAGCTGTATCATATCGGGGATCTTCAACGCATAACCCTTAATATATCTGGATATCATTGCATTCCCTGAGAAAAAATAAAATAACAATGCATTAAACATTAAGTCATACATATCTGTGTTTCTACATATATATATATATATATAACAAAAGAAAGTATAGACATGGAGAAAAATCATCAATGCCTTTTAACGTGATAACAATACACTTTTAGACCGGGAAATATTAAGTGACGTATTGCATTGCATGACGCTAATTCTCCTTCTCATTGAACCAACATTCGTCTGAATTTCCTCCCCTTCCTAAGGCCCGCTTATTAGCCTCAAATATGGTCAGCCGCAACTTTCACAACCCCAATCGTCCTTTTTAATTTAGCGTTGAACACTATGGCATAGAGGTAAAGCCAATAGTCGAAAGTCTTTTGATCATGAAAGCGAACAAAACCAATGAACATTAGTGCTATCGATTTAATACATTCAAGTAAACCTGACATAAATAATAAAAAATCATATATTCAAGTCTCGTGTTGCATAGCAATTTGAGATTATAGATTCTTAAAGCAATTGATTAAGGGACATAATAGGTGTACGCAAAAACCCGTGACATGGGGACACACTTACTTGTGCTCACTCATTATCATGGACATCCTAAATGTAAAACAAAAATTTGGGTCAATAATCGAACCTTTAAAAAATTAAGTGTTATATTTAGGAATATTTGTGTAGAAATTCAATTCCATTTTTAAATTAATATTTTTTATTAGTCTGAACACACATAGTTGGATACCTTATCTAAAGCCACTTGGGAAAATTTACCTGAGGCAAGGCATCGTGAACTTATTGAGGACGAACTTCAACTTTAACCTGGCAAAAATCCGTTTAGTCAGACAATAAATTTGTAACGAAATCCTCCTCTAAGCACGAGGCAAGACCTTTATATTGATTTCTTCCATCCTCCTCAATCCAACATTATGATTTCCAACCGACGTATATTGTATATCCCAATTAAAAATTAGAACAATCCATTAATAAATGTACCCAAAATATATACGTCTCACTTTATATACCATAACTGGTACAAAAGACGAAAGTGAACATAAATTAAGGCATTAACATTCAAGTATGTAACATATTGTTAATAGAATTAATCCAAAATTTTAATATACAAAATTTTATAGATGAATGTGTTAAAAAAACTATACATTTTTCACATAGGAAACAATGCATACACAACCATGAACATACAAAATATCAAAATCTGGTAGAGCATAAACTGTGGCGTCATCCTGCAGCAATTTAACCAATAAACATAAAAAACAGGGAAGCAAATCCAAACACCACATGCAATTCAACCTATCACAAACCTTACACGCTTAAAACATAATCAGACTTACAACGATCAACAACAACCGAAAACATGCCATTAATAAAGGTTGAAGAATATAAGCGTAGCTTCAACCTCCAGCAATTTAATAAAATCAAATAAAAAACCTTAAAGCAGTTCCAAACACACCATGCAATCAAATGACAATGAAACTTCCATTTTCCTTTCAAAGCCACCTTATAGAATGACAAAGTTGTTTGAAAACCGAATAATTAACAGCACTTACGAACTTAATAACTATATTCATAACATATACTCACCCTATAAAATATCCATCACTAAATAAATTAAAAAACAACAGTTTTTAAATCAAAAAATCAGTTTCTTATTTTATATCAACCTAGCAACCATAACTTATACGCAACCTATAAAATCATGCAACAATTAAGAAATCAAAAATAAAAAGATGAAACATGCATGCCTGTTGTGGCTCAAACATTGTATCAATTATAAAATACAGCTCCAACTGGATGCCAAGATCATCACAGCCAAGCAGTTATCACCAGAGTCAGACATACCAAGACAACTAACGAAATTAATATAAAACTATATCGTTGTAAACCGACGTGCAGTGGTCTAAGGCGTTGGTGATAACATTAAGGTAAAACTATGACTAAATCATGTTCGAATATCATTAAAAATGATTGTGGGTGTAATTGTATATGAATATTCATTAGCTATACTAGTTAATTCATACATGTCCACAGATTTTGTCATATTCGAATTTAAGCAATTACTCCTATCCTATTTTTGCAAAACGTTCTCTAATCGTATAACCTTTAAAGTCTGTGGCATGCAATGACTTCGCTATGAAAAGATCTTTAAATTTCTATAAGAACATGTCCCGTGAATACAAAATGAAGGCAGTAAATAACATACCTGCAAGAACCCGTATAGTCGCCAAGAACGCTAAATCGATTTTTTTCATCCTCATCATAAAAAACAGAAGTTATACTCACATATGTGGCGTCATCCTACAACAATTTAACCAAGACACATAAAAATATAGAAGCAAATCCAAACATACATGCAATACACCCTATCCCAAATCTTACATGCTTAAAACATAATCAGACTTACAACGATCAACAATGACAAAAAACATGCCATTAATAAAGGTTGAAGAACATAAAAAGTAGCTTCAACCTCCAGCAATTTAATCAAATAAAAAAACCTATAAGCAGTTCCAAACACACAATGCAATCAGATGACAATGAGACTTTCATTTTTTTCAAAGCCACCTGATAGAACGACACAACCATTTATAAACCAGAAAATCAATTTCCTTTTTTAATTAACAGCACTTACGAACTTAGCAGCTATAAGAATAACTTATATTCACCCTATAAAATCATGCAGCAGTAAATAAATTAAAAAACATCAGTTTTTAAATCGGAAAATTAGTTTCCTATTTTAATTAACGACACTTATCATGTTAGGAATACGAAAAAGTCTCGGTCACTTCCAATATTCTAGTCTGTAGCACGTAGTTAGTTTTAAGTATAAATAAGTAAGCTAACCGGCCAAACTATGGAAAGTCATAGAGGCCGGCCCAGGGATGTATAAGTTAGATTTAGAACCTCTTTCTCCTAAACTGATTCAAAATAGGGAAGCACATGTAGACTATCTTAAACACACACAAGAACATGCTGACATACTTCATGAGATAGTTGAGCAAGCTAGAGCATTAAGGCCTTTAGATAGTGACTTAGACTATGCATGTAAGTTTGCTATATGAATTCAGGAGTTGCTAGTTTATGTTAGTGCTACATGCCCCAGCTAAAGAAAGCAAAGTAAGAAATTAATTGCAGTTAAACCAATAAACAAACACAGGAAAGTTAGGTTTGCAAAACCTAGTACACCAACAACTAACACACAAAAACTAGACTCTTGCAAAACTAAGGATACTAACAACCCGTTCTTGCCTTCTACAGGAGTAATCAGTTCTACTAGTGTTAGTGGATCAAAGCCTCCACGCAATACAAATAAAAATAGATCTCGCAACCAACCAGTAGAAACAAGAAGAATAAAGTAGAAGACCACCTTAGGAGCATTAAATCTAGTTTGAATAAAAAGAATCGTGTTTCTGAACTGCTTGTAATGCAAATGTCAAGCATTCTGTTTTAAATGCGAATTTTGAGCTTATTTGTGCTACATGTAATGAATGTATGTTCGATGCTATTCATGATTTGTGTGTTCTTGATTTTTTGAATGATGTGAATGTGCGTGTAAAACCTAAATTTGTTAAGAGCAGTAAGAAGAAAGATTAGAAACCTACGGGTAAAGTTTTCACTAATGTTGGATATAGATAGATACATACAGGATGGACCTTTACTATAGATAGAAATAAGTGCCCTTTAACTAAAATTACCTCCACTACAGTAGTGCCTTCTAAGAAGATTGTCCCAGCAGAAGTAGTTAAGAAAACTTTATCCAGTAGTAAAAATCTAGGGACACCCAAACCAAAAAGTGTAGGTTCAAGTAGCAAATCTAAGAGTGTATAATCGAAGATTTCTAACAACTCAGAACCCAACAGAAATTAAGGATCCATTGTTTCCACTTCTCCATCTTCTTCCTGTATCCATTTCAGGTCGTTTAAAACGTCCTCTGGTACCTGGATTCGGGCTGCTCTAAGCATATAACCGGCCAACGCTCTCAGCTCACCAACTTTGTTAGTAAATTCATGAGTACCGTTAGATTTGGGAATGATCATGTTGCAGCAATCATGGGGATTATCAAATAGGAAATGTCATGATTTCTTAAGTTTATTATGTAGAGGGGTAAGGACACAACTTATTTTTAGTGGGTCAATTTTGTGACTCTGATCTCGAAGTAGCATTTCGGAAACAAACCTGTTTTGTTCGTGACTTAAAAGGTGTAGATTTACTCAAGGGATCTAGGGGCTCAAATTTGTACACAATGTCACTGGAAGAAATGATGCACTCCTCTTCAATTTATCTCTTGTCTAAAGCCTCTAAGACCAAGTCTTGGTTATGGCATCAAAGACTGTCTCATTTAAACTTTGGCACTATTAATGATCTTGCCAAACAAGGTCTTGTCAGAGGGCTTCCTAAATTTAAGTATCAAAAAGACAACTTATGTGCTCCCTGTTCTTTAAGGAAAAGCAAGAAACATACCCATAAACCTAAGTTTGATGACTTCATCCAAGAAAAGTTATATTTGTTGCACATGGATCTGTACGGTCCAATAAGAATTCAACGGGAAGAAGTACATTTTGGTTATTGTTCATGACTACTCATGGTTCACATAGGTGAAGTTTTTACGTTCAAAGGATGAAACTATAGAGTTCATAATTAAATTTCTGTAGAAAATTCAAGTTCGTCTAAATGCAACAGTCCGAAACATTCGAACAAATAATGGAACAGAGTTTGTGAATCAGACACTGAAGGCCTATTATGAAGATGTCAGGGTTTCACACCAAACTTCAGTTGCGCGCACTTCACAATAGAACGGCGTTGTCAAAAGATGAAACCAGACTTTAATGGAAGTTGTACGTACTATGTTGATATTTTCTAAGGCTCCATTATTTATGTAGGCAGAGGCACTCGTGACAGCTTGTTATACCCAGAACCGTTCTTTGATTCCTAAACATCATAACAAAACACCATATGAACTCCTACATGACATAAAACCTGACTTAATGTATTTCCACGTCTTTGGTGCATTATGTTATCCAACCAATGACAGTGAAGATCTGGGTAAGCTAAAACCCAAAGCTGATATTGGAATTTTCATCGAATACGCTCCTGTAAAGAAGGTTTACCAAATCTATAACAAGCGAACCCGTTTGATCATGGAAACTATCCATGTTGAATTTAATGAGTTAACAGTAATGGCTTCTGAACAATTCAATTCAGGTTCCGAGCTTAAACTTATTACTCCTGGCACTATTAGTTCGAGACTCGAGCAAACTCCATCTTCCTCAACACCTTATGCTCCACCAATAATGTTAGATTAGGAAATCATGTTTCAGCCCATGTTTAATGAATACATTTAGCCTCTGCCAAAAGTTGTATCACAGGTGCATCCTGTTGTAGCTCCGATTCCTAATAATACAACTGGTTCACCTTCCTCAACTTCCATTAATCAAGATGTGCCTTCGGTTAGCACTTTACCAATATCAACTGAAACACAATCCCTGGTCATTTTTTAAGGTGTTGAAGAACAGTTACAACTAGCACAGTTTGATAATGATCCCTTTCAAGATATTCTCACTTCAGAACCAAGCTCTCAAGAATCATCATCAAATGTGCAACCAGCCAACCCACCTTTTGAACATCTCAGTAGATGGACAAAGGATCATCCTTTAGATAATGTGATCGGCAATCCTTCTCGAGCAGTCTCTACAAGACGCCAGCTACAAACAGATGCCATGTGATGTTTCTTTGACGCTTTCTTCACTTCAGTCGAACCCAAGAATTATAAAGAAGCATTGTTAGAATCTTCATGGATCGATGCGATGCAAGAATAAATTCATGATAATTAACCTGAAGTGGATCTTTAAAGTTAAGCAAGATAAATTTGGAGGGGTATTGAAAAACAAGGCAAGGTTGGTAGCTAATGATTTTTGTCAGGAGGAGGGAATTGATTTTAAAGAATCTTTCACACCTGTTTCCCGCATAGAAGCAATCAGAAACTTCTTAGCAAACGCCGCACGCAAGAGCATGATAGTCTACCAGATGGACGTTAAAACTGCTTTCTTGAATGGTGTATTACGTGAAGAAGTCTATGTTTTTCAACCGAATGGGTTTGTAGATCCAGACCATCCCAACCATGTGTACAAGTTGAACAAATCTCTTTATGGTTTAAATCAAGCTCCACCCTCTTAGTATGATCTTCTATCGAATTTTCTACTCTTCTAGGAGTTCTCCATAGGTGCCTCTGATACCACATTATTCACAAGGAAATAAGGAAAAGATATCCTCATGGTACAAATTTACATTGACGATATTATTTTTGCATCTACTAATCCTAGTCTTTGTGATATATATGTTGATATAATGAGTTCTAAATTTAAGATGTCAATGATGGGCAAAATGTCATTTTTTTCTTAGACTTCAGATTTCTCAAAGTCCCAAAGGCATCTTTATAAGCTAGACAAAATATGTTATAGAAATTCTTAAGAAATATGGTATGGATTCTAGTGAACCAATTGACACTCCCATGGTGGAGAGGACCAAACTAGATGAAGATCTACAGGGGACACCCGTTGATCCTACCCGTTATTGTGGTATGATCGGATCCTTCATGTATCTTATTTCTAGTCGACCCGGTCTTATATTTGCAGTATGCATGTGTGCTCAGTATCAGGCAAGGCCTACCAAAAAGCACTTACATGCAGTAAAACAAATCTTTTGATACCTGAGAGGAACCACGGATATGGGTCTTAGGTATTCAAAAGATACCAGTATTGCACTAACAGCTTATGCAGATGTTGATCACGCCGGGTGTTAAGACACTCGAAGAAGTACTTCTGGCAATGCGCAGTTCTTAGGCGACATACTTGTCAGCTGGTCTTCAAAGAAGCAGAAAAGCACTGCTATCTTTAGTACAAAGGCAGAATACATTTTCCTATCTGGATGTTATGCTTAAATCCTATGGATGAGATTGCAACTGATAGATTATGGATTTGCATTCAACAAAATCCCTTTGTACTGTGATAACAAAAAGCCATTGCTCTTTGCTGTAACAATGTCAAGCACTCAAGATCCAAGCACACCGATGTCATATATCACTTTATCAAAAAGCAAGTGGAAAATGGTGTGGTTTGAGCTCTACTTCGTCAGAAATGAATATCAGTTGGCAGAAATCTTCACCAAAACATTGGCACGAGAAAGATTTGAATTTCTACTCAACAAGCTTGGGATAAAAATGTCTCCATAAACTCTTAAAAGTTTGGCAGAAGAAGATGAAGAGTGATGGTGGTACCTCTTCGTGTATCCTACGTAAATATATAAAAATATAAAACCCAAAAAGATTTTTCATTTCTATAAAATTTTATAAAAGAAAATATAAAATTTTAAAAAAAATCCGAACATCCAAAAATATTGTTCTTATGACATGTCTTCTGGAATCGGTAATATTTATAACTTTAGAAATGTCATTTAATAATGACACGGAGCTGTAAATTAAGTTCGAGCAGAAGTTCTAACTGTTTTCAAAACATGTCATTGGCTTGTAATTATTTCTAACTGTAACTCGGTCCTCATCTTAAAGGCAAGTATTTCGTCAAAAAGAAAACTTGGCCTCTCAACAGAAATTTATTTTTCTCGAGCATGATCTACTTCATGATCATGTAAAGGCTTGTGTATATATTCCTACACAACCCGGGCTGTTTCATAAAATAAGTGTACATGTCAGTGCATTTATTTTTCAAAATAAGAGAAATCTTATTTTTTTATGGTGAAAAAGTGTTGTATTTCAAAATTATCAGTGTTTTTGGGAATCACAACAGTTTTAAAAGATATTTCTATCACTCAAACAATGATTACAGCTCTTTAAATAGAAAACGGGTCATTATTTGATGAGGATAAAGTGTTAATCTAATAATCTTTTAAAACGGTCTTTCAAAACAAATAACGGAACTAACGGAAAATGTTTTTGATTAATGACGGATCATAGTTTGAAGAGGAGTTAATCTATTAACTCAAAGGGCCTTAGATGTTATTAGGTTAAAACTTATGGGACTAAAGTTGCAATTATTGGTTAAGTAATTTTAAGACTAAAACCACAAGGACCATTATTGTAATTTTTCCTAAGTTTAGTTATGCCTTAGAAAGTTATCAAGTGGAAGTATTAGACACTAAGAACTTAAGAGACTGTTTTTGCCAACTAGTGAAACATTGGGGTGGCGGTTTGCTCTTATCACAAACCAAACGCACCACATTTTCTTTTGGTAAAATCGCATAAAAGTGTATGTTAGCCTTAAAATATGGTGACATATCCGGAATTACATTAGTTCATTTATAGTGTGACATATAGGGACTAATAATG
>BQNB010166784.1:0-14075 GCA_026074375.1 Tanacetum coccineum | reverse complement strand
GTGTTAAAGTATTTAAATTTTAAAAAGTTTTTTTTTCAATTTATAAACACATATTAACGTTGGAAAAGTGAGGAACGACTAACGATCATTCAAACGATCGAGTGCGACCCTTATGGGAGATGATTGACGAAGCCACTAAAGAGGCGACCGACCGGGACCGGAGTCGACCGAGTCGGTCGACCTCTTTATAGTGAGTAGCCTTAACGCCATATTAAAAGGGCCGGTTAAGTTGTTGTTACGACCACTTGCCTTTTACCACAGTACTTATGGTTACTTTTTTATCCATTGTCGATAGTAAAAAACAATTTTTATCAGTTTTTGTTTTCTATCTTTTGTTTTTTTGTCAATTTATGTTCGATATTGTTGCCAAAATTTTTATTTTATGTTTCATAGTTTTTTACTTAAAATTAAAGAATATTTGAATCACTTTAGGGTTAGGTTAAATGGATATATTAACCCTATTGCTAATAATTCTTTACCACAATTCTATGTACAGACCGGGAAACAGGAAGCTTATGAAAAGCTCACAGTAAGATCTCAAAAGTTGGGAGTTAGATCGGTAAAAGCTTCAAACGAGTAAAAACGTGCTCTTTTTATTAGTATTATTTAACATGACTCTAATTATTGGTTTGTTATGCGTTATTTCAAGTAAGTATATGTATTCTAATTATGTTTATATACAACTAGTAACGTACGTAAGTCCTCTCCTTCACTAGCTTTGCTTACTTTCCACATTACAGGGGGCCACTCGATCGAAGCCCATCATCTTTTGACTTCTACTCGCGTGGTTTATTATTATCTTGACCCACAATAATATCTAGGTCATACTGTATTATCTATCGCCTAAACCAGTTATAGAAATATATACGTTTAACTGTGTATAAACAAACTCAAAATAAAAAAATAAAAGTTTGAGCCTATTCGTTATAATAAGCCGAGTTTGATTCGGGCTTTATTTCATCTAATTTGTCGTATAATTGAACCGAGCTCGAGCTAAAGGTACAAGGCTCCAAACGAACTCGAAATTTGATAAACTCAGACTTGACCCTGCTCGACTAATTTTACCTAATATGCATTCATTGTTTCCTGCATGTTTAATCTTGACAATAATTGCTAATAGTCCCAAAATCAAACTACATTATTATATTATGAAAAAACAAATCATTAATCTTTAACATTATTATATGTTACTCACCGTTTTAACTTGTAGCAGACAAGCATATAAAAACATGAACACACAAATATCTTATTTTTCAATTTCGAAAATGAATTTGTTTCCATCTTCAAGTTGTACTGTTGAATAAGTCACAATTAAGCAATAGAGGATCGACGATGCTCATATTAGAACTAGTCGGGAATGGTTGATCGAACTAATCAAAACGTACGTACACACATCATATAAACATGCACATACGTATTCATGTTCGATTTTAATACCAAGGTTAAGATAAAAGAATACGAGGCGTGAAGTTGTCAAACAGTACTATGTTTGTATTCATGTGGACTTTCAATATATACGCGAGGAATATTGGCTAATAACTTAAAGTTTTTGGTGGTTATTAGTTTCCATTAGCGAGCTAACTGTCTTGACTTGAGAAGCAAAGACTCATTTTAATGCATGTTTGTAAATTTCCTGCAAGAATCCAAGAATCATATCTCAAAATTACGTATTATATTCTTACTTTTATATTATGTTATTTCATCACTTCACATGCAAAGATAAGAAAATGTGAAAGCAACGACTCACGTCTTAGCAACGCCTTAATGCGGTCATGCATGACACGCCTTTTAGAACATTGCATACTCCATAGGCATAGATTGGTTGTTAACCCACCAATAAAATATACTTTGCTTGCATGAATCACCAAATAATATATACTACTACCATGCTGTTATGACCGTATGTATTATACTAAGAAAGAAAAATAAAAATGAATACATGCATAAATAACACGTAATTAACCACGATTTCATAAAATGATATATTAGAACGACCAACTGCAACATCATATACTTACTTTCACGTTTGAGCTCATTAAAGAGGGAGTGAGAAGCTGCAAGCAAAAAATTCCGAATCCACAGCAGTCACAGCACAACATTCGCAAACACCAACGATATTCTGCCTCAGCACTAGAACGAGACAATGTAACCTGCCGTTTGGCAGACCAAGACAAAAGGTTATCACCAAGGAACACACAATACCCGAAGGTAGACCTACGAGTAACAGGGCAACCAGCCCAATCAGGCAAACTTATAAGCAGTGATTGACTAGATGAAGAGACCAAAAAGCTTGAAGTCCATGGTCAATAGTCCCACGAACATAGCGCAAAATACGCTTCAAAGCAGTAAAATATGGATCACGAGGATCATGCATGTAAAGACAGATCTGCTGCACAACATAAGATATATCCGGGCGTGTGAATGTCAAATACTGAAGGGCACCTGCAAGGCTTCGATATAAAGTAGGGTCACTGACAGGGTCCACCATTTCAGAACCGAGTTTTGGACTCAGTGTCCACAAGGGTCTTGCATTGGGTTACAATGCTAGCAATAGATGAGCGCCTCAGAGAATTGGTCACCTGCAAATATAGACTGAGACAAAAACAACCTGACATTTCGATCGCAGTGCAGAAACACCAAGGAAATAATTAATAGAGCCAAGGTCAGTCATAGCAAAACACCACTAACGAAGTAATGTAAATAAATTCCGCTGTAAGAGAGCAGTAAACGAAGCTTTGAGTATGCATGTCATCCACATACAAGAGTAGATAAGCAACATCCGAACCCTATGTATAAACAAATGTGACGTATCGATTTTAACTAAGCTAAGAGACCGACACGTGTAATAACTCTAGCAAACACGCTGAAGACCATGCCCGAGGAGCCTTGTGTTAAAGCCCATACAAAGAACGGCCCAAAGACAAACATTAATCTGGGTGGGCGAATCAACAAACCCTGGAGGTTGATGCAATGTAGACTGTCTCATGATAACTGGCCATGAAGAAAAAGCAATTCTTCCATCCAAGCTGATGAATAGGCCAATCACGTGTCAACTGCAAGACTCAAGACAGTAAATAGTAGCCGTTTTGACGACCGGACTAAAGTCCTCCATCAAAATCAATCCCTTCTGTGATTGCGACCAAAATCGCCAACAATCGAGCTTTATACTTGCCGAACGAGCCATCTGCATTAAACTTATGCTTAAAAGCCACATAGATCGAACATATAGCATTATGCTGTGACGAGGGCACAAGAGCCCTACGTCCGTTAGAAAATCAAAGCATTATATTCATACTAGCCATAACCAAATGCCCAATTAGGGTCACGAAGAGCATGGTAAATGAAGAGCGAAGGAATAGCAAGTAGTGGAGGCATGACAATTCATACGCGCAAGATGGTATTGAAATTCCGATGATTGCACGGGTTGACCATATATGAGTATAGGTAGTTGGGGCGTTCACATAAGCATAAGTCAGTCAGGTGAGGTGAAAATATGGGTATTCTGGTGATGAGCTTGTTGTAGTTGTGTGCACGTGAGTTGAAGATAACGGAGGGGACCAAAATTTGTTGGTGGGTTAGCTGGAGTACGAGGGGTAACGGGGCGGTGTGGGATTGTTGGGTGGGCTTGAGGCGAATAGGTGGTGCTCAGAGAGAGTAAGGAGATAAGGCATGAGAAGTTGGGGGATGTAATTGGTGATTGTTATGATGATGGTATTGGGACGTATGGGAGATTTGTGAGGGGTAGCAATGAAAATCGTAGGATGGGGGGAGTCGGGCGTCATGGACCCAAAAGTAATTGGTCTATCATCAAAGATGGACAAGTCGGGACATATATGAAATTTGTGGTTTAAAGTCAGAGGGCAACGGTACCCTCGATGTAGAGCCGGGTAACCAAGAAAGACACAAGCTGTGGACCTAGGTTGAAGTTGTATGATCAAAGGAAATGATGTGGATAACAAAGAGCATCCAAACACATCGCCAAATGATCATATTTGGGTGGTTTGGTTATGAAGCATAGTAAACGGTATCTCATTATTGAGGCAGTGGTAGGAAAGATATTTAAAAGGTGAGCGGCCATGTTAAGAGCTTCTACCCAATATGATGAGGTATGTGTGGTAGAAACATAAGATGCGGGTAATGTTTTTTAAGGGGAGCGTAGCAAACGTTCGATTTCCCATTTATGTTGAGAATGTTATTTGGGACAAGAAAACCGAAACTGCATGCATAATTTTGGCGAAAAAAGGTATGAAAGCGGGTAATTATCATACACACCTCCCAAGTCACAATGCAAAGCCTTACTAATCAACATTAATTTGTTTATTCACATATGCGCGAAAAAGTAACAAAGGTATCGAACAGGTTCGCAATTAAGAAGCAAAGGAAACCCCAAACAAAAATGCGCGAGAAGTTATCCAAAAAAATAGCATAATAATAAATTGCCACTTCACTGTAAGTTGGGGGATGTCCTTTAAATCAATAGTGAATAATTAACAAATACAGTACCCAACCATCGACCCGAACTGTAAAAAGGAAGCTTAGTTTGTTTGCCTAATTGACAACATGACACCAAAGCGGGCAACTTAGTTTTATATATGAAATAAATAGCGAAGACTCTAACGACGAAGCATATCTTCACTCGGAGACCAAGGCGTCTGTTGCCAACGTGGTGGTGTCTCAATTAAAGCAAGAGCAAAGTTTGTGGTAGAGAATGTGATGTTTAGTGACAGGGTAAGATCACCAGTACTATCACAGCAAAGAAGACGCCGGCGTGGTCCTGGTAAAGTCATCACAGATGAATCCATATAGCAACAAAATCTCAACAGTACACATTATTGTCACGAGTGAATTGTCGAACCGAAAATCAAAATTTTAATTATATTAGGTGTGACAAATAACATATGAAGGTGAAGGGGGTTTATGTGGTGTATGCAAAAGCTATGGCCGAGTGAGTCACGTGAAAGGGTTGGCCGTTTCAAAAAATACAGATTTATACACGCATTGGAATTGCTAAAAGAAGTGAGCATACCCTTGTTCTCGCTAATGATAGGACGCCCCATAATCCATGTTCCAATTTGAAATCTTTTCTGTAGAGACATCGTTTGGAATTTTTTGTGAAGACGCATATGGATTGGGCCAGTCTGGATTGTTATTGGGTTGGGTCGCTGAGTTGCACTTGGAGGGGGCCGTACTGTAATTGGCACAGAAGGACACTAAATTAGCTTGAGGGTGTGTCAATGTAAGATACGGGGCTGAGCAGGTGATGGACGATAGTGTCCAATCCAACTGAAGAAAACCAAACCCAAATTGTTGGAGTAGGGCCGAGTTATAGGGGTAAAAGGAGTACATGGATACGGCCATGTAGACGGTGAAGTAACAAAGCTCATGTTGGGGAGTAAAATGGTATGAACAATTAAAGTAGCTTGATAATGCAACATTATATTGATTGGTAACACCTTGAGACGTGTGAACAGCAGGTAGACCAATTGTTAATTATAACTTGTCATGAAGTGCGCTTAAATAAAAGTAATACGGCCAATAATTAAGCAACAATATGAAAGGGAAAATAATGCAAGCAAAAGTATAAAGTATCAGCAAGGCAATCAAAGACAGGAAAAAAATGCAACGGCAGATTTAAGGATTTAGGGGCGTGTATTTTTTTGAAGTGTTTAGGGTTGGCTCTGATTACCATATTAGAATATGATAATTCATCATTGAAGGCTAATTGATTTTCTTGCCTTCAAGTGATAACAACTATCATATATATAGGATATAAGAGAACATTTTAGAATCGTTACCATGGGCTTGAGCCCAATACAAATTAATGACTAATAAATACTAATGAATGTCATACCTACTTGGATGATTGATTATTGACTCTTTGACTTTTATTAGTTGAACGTTGTACTTGATATACAAGGCTAAAAGAACTTTGGCGAACTTGGACAGCCAGGGCGAAGCCAAATTTTCATTAGGGGAGACAGACATGCTTAATGCAGAAAACATAATGATAAGGGGGAGTCATTTAAAGACTTTTGTTGAGCCAAAGCGAACTCACGATATAGAGAATTAATGAAAAAAATAGGCTGATTAGAGTTGTGCTCATACAGCAACCCACGTAATCCCCATACAAAGCTCCGCCCATGTTGACGATGAAAAATATAAAACTGAATTGGTCCGATTATCGATCCATTGGTCATGATTCCATCTAGATGATAAATTGGATAATGGCTATAACTTAAAGTTATTGGTGTTTATTATTTTCTCCATTAGCAAGCGAAGCAGTTCTTGACTGAGAAGCAAAGACTAATTAAAATGCATGTTTGTAAATTTCCTGCAAGAATCCAAGAATCCACGAATCATATCTCAAAATTACGTATTAATTTTTATTTTTATATTATGTTATTTCATTAATTCACAAGTTGATTTAATTTATATATATAGATCCTAAGAAATCAAAGTACACTCACCAATTTCTTTTACCACAATCAACATGCTAAAAAGAAATGTGTAAAATTTAATTTGTTAATAATTTGGAAGTTTTAATTAGTTATAGATATATTAACATGAGATTAGCATGAATCAGGTTGTTTGTTTTTCTATCACATACTCTTAAGGTTATAAACAGCGTGAGGCGTGGTCTTGACGGCATAAAAACAAAACGACACGCTATTAGCGGCTATGACGAAGCTATTGTGTTTTTAAGACGGCACAAATATGAAAAATATTATAATCATACTTTATATATATTGAGTTTACAAAAAGAATTATTGTACATAATGAATAAAGTTAAGAAACTATCCTTAGATGTAATATTCTTTATTTTCAAATAGAAAAAAACCCGTCACGCCTCACGTCTTAGCGCGCCTTTTCACGCCTCATCGCACGCCCATAGTTTCAAAAATCGCACCTAAGGCGCGCCTAGTCTCTAAATCGCTCGAGGCTCGAGCCTTTGGGGTTTTTTTTAGATCGAGGCTCACGACATGCATGAATCCCATAAAAATCGCAACGCCTTAGGATTTTGCGCCTTGGGACTAATCACGCCTAGCATATGTAACGGGGTTTGGGCCTTTTTATGTTAATATTAAGATACAAATACACAATTACATGGACCTTTATATATAATCTACTAAATAATAACCCTAATAAAGAAAATTTAGATAAAACGCACCTTAACAGTGAACAAACGCCTCCAATTTACTTCATATTTCTCCATTTCTTTCAAGAAAGTATAGATTTATATCCTTCAAATTCTCATTTTAATTTGACCATATGTAATCACTTACGACATATGGTATATTGTCCTACTTTTGAAGATCATGTTGCAATCACAAACCAAATAGTTTAGATCCATTGATGACGAGTCAACCTTTAATCTTATGAGGATGAACCACGAGGAATGATTCAAAGCCACGAAGACGATCAAACTATAATCTAGATCCAGTGATGTTATTCTAGTTCAAATTTAAAGGGAATGGGATGTCTCGTTCAGATACAATCTTGTGGATGAAATGATGACGTTGTCATTATAGAGAACAGTTACATCGTAAGAAGAAGATTGATCGAGGAGGATGAATCAGATCACAATTAGGAGCGAGTGCACATTTAGATGATTATGACGATAGTGGAATGTGGATGACTTAGATAGAAATCACTTACTTTGTTTCATCAAGTATGTCCTTAGTGAAATAGTATCATAGATAAAGTGGCATAAGCTTGAATAATTTATTACGTTGCTTCACTTAGCTTGCTTGAATTTTTGTTGTTAAATGTAGCTTTATGTTAATTCTTAACTATTAAGTATCCAAATTTATTTTGTTTTATTCAATCTGCAAAAAAATTGTGGACATATGTCATAAAAAAAACTTAATGTATTAGTGCGACTTTATATTTATGAATCTCGCGCTCTTGTATTGCGCCCCCCCTACCCACGGCCTCAAGGCTCATTGACCTCCTTTGCGCTTTAGTGGGCCTTGAGCCTTTCAAAACATTTCACGTCATCTCTAGATTCGCCGCTTTAATCTATTTCGTAACTTGGAAGCAACGCCTCACGCGTTAACAACGCCATAATGCACCTTTTAAAACATTGCATACTCCATAAGGTGGCATAGATGGGTTGTTAACCCACCAATAAAATATGCTTCCTTGCATAGAAATCCCCAATAATAGAAACTAGCGCCAATTGTTAATGACCGTAAAGTATCTGTTTATATAAGAGTTAAGGACATTTTTGTCCTGAGATTTGATTCGTATTTTCACTTTTGGTCCAAAATTCAAAAAAGGTTTGGTTTTGGTCCAAAAGACATAGTTTCGTTCCACTTTTAGTCCAAAAGACATAGTTTCGTTACACTTTTGGTCCAAAAGACATAGTTTCGTTCCACTTTTAGTCCAAATTTACGGAATTGGACTAAAAGTGGAACGAAACTATGTTTTTGGACCAAACCAAGACTTTTTTATTGAATTTTTGGACCAAAGAGTGCAACGCACCAAACCACTGAGACCAAAAATGTACTTAACTTCTTATTAATAAAAATGTACAAAATTTCGGAGTTTTCTATCAGATAAATCTTATAGTAAAAATAAATTGTGAACCAATCAGAATGCTTGATTTTGCCACGTAGGCAAAATCGTGCGATCTGATTGGTCAATAAAAAGTCAAAATTGAATCAGTTGTGTGTCAAAATTTGAAAAAATATGAGAAAAAATCTGATAAGAATAAAAAACATAAAGAATAATATGTGTCAAATTTTTGTGAAAACAAAAACTTGAAAAAAGAGGAGATAATTAATAAAACTTTAGTGTGTTTTAATTTAAATAAATTATATGATTAAAAGTGTAAATTTATAAATTTACAAATTTTATTATAACTTTAAAAAATAAACAAATAACCCTTTAAACTTTATACCTCTAAACTTTATATTTTAAAATACAACAAATGTAAACAACTTTTTACTTCCAAACAAGGATTTAACATTATCTAACCACATCTCAAATCTACCTGAAGACCTTTTGGTGGATTTTTCATTGTCGGCCTGAAATCATGTTGTACAACCGAAGCACATCGAAGGTTCACTTGAGCCGACTCCGGGCTACCTAAAAATGTAGTTTTGCTGGGATTAGTTGGCTCACAATGTCAAGTCAGAAAACATGTAAATCAAAAGAAAAGAATTAATAATCAACCTCAAGTTCATATACTACGTAATATATAAAAGATTTAATGAATCTATTATCTTCATATATTTCGAAAATACTCTATAACATAACTTATAAAACAGAAAAAAATAAAAAATATAATGTAGTTTTTTTTAAGAAAAACATAATGTAAAATCTCGTGCGTTCATGGGCCTTAAAAACTAGTTATAATAATAAAAGAAAAATAAAGATGAATACATTCATACAATTACACGTAATTTTAACCATGATTTGATAAATGATAATAGAACGACCAAGAGCAAACGAGTCACATACTTACTCTTCACGCTGATGATCTTGAGGTCACACTCAAAGCGAAGCTAATGCGTATGTTTTATCTATACAGGAATCCGAAAGGGTCTTGACACTACAAGTCCGAAAGATCTCCCTCAATTAACCCTACTACAAAGAATTACTTCTAACGGATCTTCAACAACTCAAATAAGAACCTGTCGTCGGGAATGGTTGATCGAACTGATCAAAACGTACGACACACGCCATATAAACACACACATACGTATTCATGTTGGATTTTAATACCAAAAGGCAACAGATTAAGATAAAAGAATACGAACAAAAAAATTTATGTTTGTTTTCATGTGGACTTTGAATATATACGATCGAGAGGAATTTAAGCTTAATATTTGGACTTAATTGGTAGCAAAATAAAGCTGATGATCCATTGGTCTTTGATTCCTTATTAGCTTCTGGATGACAACGACTAATAATAAGAAAAAAAGTTTATTATTTTCCATAATTTGGACTTGAGAAGCAACGACTAATTAAAATGCATGCATGTATTTCCCTGCTACAAGAATCCAAGAATCATATCTCAAATTACGTATTATATTCTTACTTTTTATATTATGTTATTTCATCACTTCACAACTTGAATTAATTTATATATAGGTCATCAGAAATCACCAATTTGTTTTACCACAATCACATGCAAAGATAAGAAAATGTGTAAATTTAATTTGTTAATAAGTTAGAAGTTTTATTCGATTAGCATGAATCAATTTGTTCTTTTTTTTATACTCCATAAGCTAGGTGGCATGGATTGGTTGTTAACCAATAATGCTTGCTTGCATGACACTACAACAAAAACAGCTTCTAACGACCACGCATGTGGTCGCTAGAAGTCCACATTTGTGGTCGTTAAAAGCTCTAACGACCACATTTGGTCGTAAGATAGGAAGTCGTCACAGCTTAGTCGTAAGAAGTTCTAATGGCAACATTTTCGGACTTCTAACGACCACTCCGTTGACTTGACTTTGATTTTTTGACCAACGCATATACTTTCTTGACGAGTTTATACCGACCACATGTGGTCACAATAGTTTGGCTTAAACGACTACTTGCACCGACCACATGTGGTCACTATAGACTTGAAATTTAGGTGTTATAACATGCACCTGTAGAGACCACATGTGGTCGCTAGAGGTTCCTGACCCGGGTTTGGGCACAGCCTGTCAGAGTCGTTTCCGTCCGGTCCGTTTCTGTCCTCGGTCCTAAAGGCTAATCAACGGTTTTTTGGTAAGATTGGACCGGATCGGACCGGACCGAAGACCGAATTGGTCCAAAACACCAGACCGAGGACCAGACCAAAATACATTCGGTCCGGTCTGGTCTGTCCGGTTCGGTCCGGTTTTCCGGTCCGGTCCGGTCGAACGGTCCATATGCTCAGCGCTACCTGTACCGACCACATGTGGCCACTATAGACTTGGATCAGGTTTTGGAACCGGCACCTGTAGCGACCACATGTGGTCACTACAGGTTGGAGAGTGTGGTCGGTGCACGTTTGTACGATATTTGGTGCTTGACACTGTAGCGACCACATGTGGTCGCTAGATGTTCTAGACCCGGGTTGGGGCACAGCCTGCACACGACCACATTCCCAGGTCATTCCGACCCATTTTCACCCCAAATTTTCCAGAATTTTAACGCAACCCATTACAAACAGAAATATAACATAGCATAAACATAAATCACATAAATAGTTCTATAGTATTGTTCTAATGATTCAATGACATAGTTCAAAAGCATTGTTCAATGATTCAACGACAAGAACCTAAAGATAACATAACAGAAAAAGCATAAGATGTTCAACAAACCAACCTAGCAACTACATCCCGCCCTACTCATATTCGAGGTCAACATCATCTTCGGGGGGATCCCGAACATACACCTAATAACGGCATAACCTGTCACCACCAATCGAAAAAAGTGGAGATGATGATTTTAGTGCCACCAATTTTCAGTAGTACAATTCACAATCCCTCTACCTTGATAATATTATTCTCCTTTTTGTTGTCTTTACTTGTTGATTGGTCCCGAGTCAAAACTTGTTCGATGCCCATGCATATATATTTTGTTTTCTCATATATTCGTTATAAATAATATGTGTTTATTCTGTTTAAAGCATGCATCGATGTTGAAAAACCCCAGCTCGATTGATCAAACAAGCAAGTGATGACAGAACTGAGTAACATGTGCATATTTTTGAGCCTCCCTCAACTCGATCATCTTGTTCTGTAAATTCAATAAACAAGTTAAGTAATTTCAAAAAAAAAAGTAAAATGACTTAGTTGACCAATTTTAGCCCAAACATGTACTAATAAGTAACTTTACCATTTATATTACAAACGCTTCACCCGTTTTGACCCATTTAACCCGTTTTAGCCCAAACGTGTAGATGTTTGCGCTAAAAGGTACAGTAACACTCCATAAAGACCAAGGCCAATGTGGTCAGCATCAATTTTATTCGGAAAAGGCTCACAAATTAGAAACATAGTCCTAGTACTAAGATAAGATTATTTAATGCTATTTATTTATTTTTTAAATAAAACATTACAAACCAAATTTGTTTATGCATTACAGATGTAAACACTATAACACTTCATTCATATGTGTAAAACTATTGTAAATTTCAGTGATTACATCACAACAGATATATTATGTTTGACGTTGTCACCTTGTTTAATATATTTAAAGAACCTTGCAGTTATATTGATTACATTAGATGCTTTGAAATATATCCATACAGTAACTTAGTAAAAGAAATATATCCATACAGTGACTTTGTCACCTTGTTTAGTATATATCATATAGTGAGCCATATCCATACAGTGAACAAGTAACATCTCTTATATCTGATCTTTTTGTGTATTGCATCCATATATTTTGGAACAAGTTGTTTAAAATAGTGCGACGGACTGTCAAATTTTATGTAGAAAGCACTAATATATTTTTTAAATTATGTTTACAAGGTCTTGGGTGCAGACATTGGAACAGGCCTTAAGGTGTTCCAAATGCTAAATGAGTGTGTTCATGGTCTTTGAACCTGGCCTTTTTCCATTATAATTTTGCATTGGCACCGTTTACGATATTTTAAGTGTTTTACAGCCGCGCCAAGTTCAACTATTGTACATTATATGTGCTTCTGGTTATGTTAATACGAGGAAACTCGTAAACTATGATATGTATTTAGAAAGCAAAACCACTGTATAGCTGAAATTATCATATTGACCACTAAACCAGTGTGTATCCGTTGCCATTTTAAGTTGTTTAAACACAATGAACAAGTAACTAGAATGTACATAACATGTACCAACGGGCCTCTGGTCTAACGGTATGAAGGTTTTACCCTCCTAGGTAAGGTCTCAAGTTCGAGTCTTGTCTAGGGCGATAGGGGTTTCCTCTCGCGTGCGTAAAGGGAAGGGTGCCATTGCCTTCTGGGCTGGACCCAACTTGGTTGTGTGGGCTCGCTACGCCTTCTGGGCTAGGGGCCATGTAGCCACAATTGCCGTTCAAAAAAAAATAATGTACATAACATGTAGGCAGATTGTGTAAACATAAGTTTCGGCTCTAAGCTTTAACAAATGCTACTTAGCATAATGCACCAAATACTGTTTGGATAACTTTATACACCTATTTCAATTAAGTAAAAGCCTTACCCAATTAAGCTACTTCAAAACTACTTTTCACATATTATAATTTCTTGATTCAATTCAACAATAAGCAAAACATATAATGTGCAACCTCATATAATATATAATAGAAAGAATTACTTACGTATCTCTCTTCGGCCATTGGGCTGTTCCATTTGCCCCCTCCATATGCTTCGCGCGGAAATGATCAATAAAATCGGGAAATACACCGGTTTCCTCATTAAACTGAAAACACAGTTAGTACACAATAATAATAATAATGAAAAAAATTTAACAAGTATAGAATAACATCAAACAAGTATTAATCGCGATTACCTCTTCATATCTGCTTTGCGCATATGACTTCGTCCCTTGGTTTGAAGAATAAAGTTGCTTGGACCTATTGACCTTGCTCGATCTAGAACGCTTCAAATGATTTTCTGAAGTAAAGTGATCAGAGAGTTTTCGCCATTCGTCTATTATAACATGTGTAGAGGAATTAACCTCATTGAAGCTACAAAATCAACATCAAAAAACAGAAAATTAACAAAAAAACTAACTTGGTGGACTGGTGGCCTTTGACGGCGACATCGGTAAGGGCCTGTGGAGAGCAACAAACATGGCGACGACTGCAGCAGCAGCATCGCTGTCGTGGTGGACTCAGATACTACAATTAAACACAAAATTATACACCAATTAAACATAGACACACAAAATCATAAATGTGTTAAAAACAAACCAAAATCTTAACCAAATTATAAATAAAAACCAAAATCTTAAACACTACTAAACCTCTACCAGGCTATTGGTGGTGGTGCTCGGCTGGTAGTTGAACAGGTGGTGATGCTCCAAGTGGTGGGCGACGAAAGGTGAAACTGAGATGAAAAAGTGTTTAAGTGTTTTTGTTTGGTAGGTGAATAAAACAGATTTGCTTTTTGGTACCAAAGTCAAAGTCAA
>BQNB010166783.1:3301-14075 GCA_026074375.1 Tanacetum coccineum | reverse complement strand
TAGTCTGAATCTTGAGGTCTCTTTGGCCTTGGACATTCTCGTGCTATGTGCCCTAGTCCGTTACAGTTGTAGCACTTGATGGGTTTCGCTTGACCAGGATTAATAATGCCTCCTCTGTTCTGTCCTCCTACATTCCCAGCTACACCATTTCCTCTTGCATTGTTTCTCTAAAATGGTCTTCCTTGATTATTCGCATTGTATCTTCCACGGACATCTTGAACCACAACTTTCCTGTCTTGAACCATAGCTTTGTTCCTTGCATTAGACGACGCTCTAAGTTGATTGTTTGTTTGAGGAAGATGTGATTTGTACGATTGAGTGAGGAGGGCAAGTGAGTTGGATAAACTTTCAATCAAGTTTTCTGTTGAAGAACTTCCTGAGTTCATTTGAAAGTTGTCAGAAGGATATGGTTCTGTTGAGGATTGAGGAGACTTGGATGATTGTGTTGGATACTGCTGAACTGAGGCGTCCGACACTAGTGCCAAAGGATCATTATTTGGTTGACAGAACCTTTCCATCATAATTCTGTTCTCATTAGCATGCACCTCATGTTGCTTTAAGTAGGCATACAACTGATCACAGTTTGACTCTTTCAAACCTCTGTTAAGTTTGACTTCAGTTATGAATCTACTCCACTCAGGCAACATGTTGTTCACAAACTTTGAGTTAAGCTGCATCCTGGACATGGTCATCTTGATGTTTCTCATGTCATTAATGAGCTTCGTAAACCTAACGTAGTATCCTTGAATGGTTTCTCCTTTGATTTGACGGAAGTGTTCAAATTCATCGTATAACTGAGATTCCCTGTCATCCTTTGTTAACTCAGAACCTTCCAGAATCATCTTCACGTTTTCCCAAATGTCTTTGGCGTCAGTATAGTGATTGATGAGTGAGTAGATGTCCTTTGGTATACCCTGAAGTAGGATATTGGTTGCACGAATGTCAGCTTTATACCTTTCCTTTTCTTCAGCTGAAAGGTCGTTAAGGACTCTAGCACGTACTGGACCTTGTTGAACTGCACCCTCAGTTCCTCCAGCAATAACATCTGAGACCGTTCCCATCTGAAATGGTCCTTCTTTGATGGACTTCATAATATTCTCTCCATTATCCTTTCCTAGACAGTACAGACGTATACGTTGTTGCCAAGATTCAAAGTCTGTTCTATCAAGCATTGGTGGGCGTGTATCAGAACCGGCACACTGGATGTCTTCTTGCATACTAGACATCTTGTATTATTATGATATGATATGTTTTGATCGATCAATGATTAGTGAGTGTACGTTAAAAGTGGTGAGGTTAACGTATTCGTATTTTGTTTTAGTGATATTAAATCCCGAGTTTGAAATATTTCAAATTTCTAAGACAGAAGCTCAACTCGCCGCCAAAGGCTACCAAACCGCTGCAAGAAATAAGGCAACTCGCCGGGGAAGTTTAAGAACTCGCCCGAACACAACTCGCTGCCATGAAACCCGCCGCGAGGATTAAGACAACTCGCCGGTGTGGAATTTTAAGGCAACTCTGCAAAGTAAACTCGCTGCAAGCAACCCGCCAGCGAAGAATAATTTAATAACACCGTAGACTTTTTAGAGTTTTAAAACGCCAGAGTTTCCTTAAGAAATTTGCTATTTAAAATATTCAACCCGCTGATAACCTGTTCAAACCGCTGGTAAGCAAACCGCTGCTTAGTAACAACTCGCCTCTTGAGCAACTCGGCACACCTGTTCAAACGACCGATAAGCACAAAACCGTTGCTTAGTAACAAATCGTCGCATGTCCGCCCCCCGTGAGCAACTCGCCACCTAAGCAACCCGCGGTGTGTCATGTGGGTTGGTAAAACTACCTGAATAAAATACTATTTTTCTCGCAAACCCCGCCGTTGAAGAATTATGGCAACTCTCCCGAAGAACAAACGACGTTTTTCAATCACAAAATCACTTTAAATCACCCTTTTGAACGATTTTGCTGATTTCTTTTGAATACACATACCATAAGGTAATAGTAATAGAATCACCCAAACTTTATCAATACAAAACAACAAAATTCGGGGATCTTCAATAAAGAGCTAGAACTTTTCTATGGCTCACTTTTTTGTTCTTTCAACAAGCTGAAAATCGCACATACAATGATCTAATCATCCCATTAGCTTGATACCCAATTGTGGTTTATCTTATATATCATAACACGGCGATCGGGATTACTTAGATAGGGCTAGGTCTAGTTTTCTAGAGAGGAACACTTGAGAGAGAATTTTCTAGGAGGGAGAAAGTTGTTTTCTTTTGTAATGAATTTATGACTAGCTTCCTCTTCCAAAGTTGGAAGAGGCTTATTATATAGTTCTTTACAACTATAGGGTATTTCCGATACCGTCTTAAACTCTAAAAACGTACTATTAACTATTAAACTTCGAGCTATAATTAACAGTAAAATACCACGGGCGTGAAGAGGTCTTTTTCTAATATCTTAACAATCATCGTATCAGTCCTAAAACAATACTCAACCAATCAATCATCAACACCTCTTTCAATCACTTATCCATCTAATGATTATCAATCATCTGTTCACCACAATGTTTATTCTCCACAACCTTCCATCTCCCAATTAGAATTTGCTCTAACAGTCAACCAACAACCATAACAACTTGAATTTCCCCAACTAGACTCGGGTCAAATTGTTCCAGTATCCAAGCAAGGTGACGATCCCATTAATGCCATCAATCATATGATGTCATTCTTGTCAGCTATCGTCACATCACGCTATCTTACTCAACAACGAGTCTGAGGAATTCGTCATCCTAACCTTAGGCTACAAGCTTCCATTAATGAGTATAGTGTGACTTTACAACCAGTTATAGAGGAACCGGCAAATTTCTTTTGCTTCACGATGACTAACTAGGACACTTATACCTCCAGAGCAAGTGGAGGCAATTCTGGGAAATCAATGGACTGTAATCTTGTTACAATGCAAAAGGTGAGGGGCCTCGTGTCCAGAACAATGCACTAACTAAAAGGAATGGATGATACTTGGTTTTTTTAAGGATAAAAGGGATTGTTGGTACAAGCTCAAGCAATTATGGTCAAAATTCTACATCAAGAAGAGTAGCTTTTTATGGCAGACTCAGGAAATGCAGAGGTCAAGCCACACAGACAGTCATCGCCCACAATGCCACTTATCAGCTGATGATTTAGATGAATATGACTCTGATGTGATGTACTCAATTCTGCCAAAGTTGCGCTCATGGCGAAAAAATTATACTTAACGGTTAAGATGTTCTCGCTGAGGTACACAATCCTAATAATATGGATAACAACATGTTAAATCAAGGTGTGCAGGCGAGGCAGTCTTCTGAATAGTCTGATGTTGTGAATCATTTAGAAACTGAAATAACTAGTGATAGCAATATTATTCCTTATTCTCAGTATGTGCATGAAACATAACATGCAGCTGTTCAGAATTCAAACTCATCTGCACAACAAGATACACTGATATTATCTGTGATAGAACAACTAAAAACCTAAGTAATTAATTACACCAAGATTAATCTAGACAATCAAAGTGTCAATGATACTTTAACTGCTGAGCTTGAAAGATATAAAGAACAAGTTAAAGTATTGAAAGAAGGACAAAATGTTGATTTAAAAAGTCAAGATAACATTTCAGATTCATATGAACAGAATGTCAAGATTGATCGTCTTAAACAAACTCTTTCTTAACAATTAAAAGAAAAAGAATCTTTAATGAAAACAATTACTCTTCTCATAATGCTTTTAAGAAAGAGTATATAGAAAACATTGATAGAGATTGATTTTAGGAAAGAGATATAAACAACTGGATAATTATTGTTTATAAAGGATTAGAATCAACACCAAATGTTTATATGTGATAAAAACCCATTAGTTTTTCTATGTTGACAAAACCACGGTTTTTCTATGATCATACCACTAAACAAGCTCTAGGTTTTCAAAATCCTTTCTATCTGAAGAAAGCTCAGCAGTTGGAACCAAAGATCTATGATGGTAATGTCATTAAGAGCACTAATGCTATTCTGATTCCTGACTCTAAAGAGACCCTAATGCTTGCTGAAGAGAGTCTTTCAAAAATGCTTTTAAAACAACAGGATCCTATGGTTTTAGAAAAGAAAGTTAATACTACACCAGTTGATTATGTTGCTCTTAACCAACTTTCTTAAGATTTAAAAAATGATTTGTTCCACAAACTGAATTATCTGCTGAACAAGCCTTTTGGTCTCAGAATTCTATGAATTCTTCAGATCCTAGTCCTTCTTGTAGACCCACCAAAGTCGAGGTTCCAAAATAACTTCCTAAAGTCAGCATGGTAAATACGAGTTTGAAGAAACTTAAACACTATCTTGTTGGCTTTGACGTGGTTGTCAAAGAAAGAACCACGACCACAACCATCACTAAGGGCTCGTGGGGATTTGAACATACAAAAGCTTGTTTTAGGGATGAAATTATTCCATTTGTAAAAGCACTGAAGGACATATTTAATACATTCGATCAATATTTAATTGATGAACTGTTAGTCATAATTAAGACTGCTTGTTGAAACTGTTAGTCATAATTAATACTGCTACACAAGAAAAGACTTTGGATTGTGTTTTGCTTGGTTTTTGGACTAACACCTGCAAGATAAGCAAAGAAGTATGATTGAATTTGATGATACCAATTATGGATATGAAAAGAAGTTGAAAGAAAAGATACTGTTGAGTGCTAAACTCAGATGTATTGCTTGAGGGGAGGAAAATTATGCTCAAAAGCTCTAAAGTAAAAAATGGAAGGAAATGATACATCAGACAAAAAGGTGTCAAACAAATAGGAATGTCAAAAGTGGTCGGGACACTAGGGTACCTAAGTCTGGTGGTCCCCCTAAAAAGGTTGGTGATGAGGCTGTCCATAAGGAGTTGGGTGACAGAATGGAAAGGGCTGCCACTACTGCTTCTAGCTTAGAAGCAAAGCAGGACAGTGGTAACATAAAATAAGACCCAATTCATGGAAACACTTAATGAGTCAAGTCCTTAGGGAATTGATTCAGGTAGTGGTCCTAGGTGCCACTTTACCACATTAGGGATGTAGATGCTCAAACTAGGTTTGAGGCTACATTTAAAAAGTCCAATGACCTACCTCTCTCAAGAGTTAACACACTTGGAAGTGGGGAGGACAACATGAAACTTATGGAATTGATGGTATTTGTACAAAACTATGTGAATTTGTGAGAAAAAAATAGAGAGAATTGGTGAGATGAAAAACATAAAGAGAGTTGTGTGATAAAAACAGATAGAGTGATTTGGTGAGCAAAAAAGAATTGAGAGATTTTTGTGAGCATAAAAACAAAAAGAGAGATTGTGAGAATCCATTTTGGTGATGAATATGTTTGCTGAAACAAGCTTGGAGTTAATACTGCCTGGTATAAACTTAGTACTGCCAGTATTAAGTTTATACTGCTGGGCATGTCTTTCTACTGCTGGGAGAAGTTAATACTGTTAGGCTTAAAGTTAGTACTGCTAGACCAAACTTATAGGTCTCTCATTGAAAAATTTCACAACCAAATCCCAGTTACTTATTAAAAACTCTCTCAAAATTCAATTCGCTCTACCAAAACCTTACACTTTATTCCACAACCAAATCCCAGTTCCTTATTAAATTATTCATACATCAAATGGCGAATTTGGAGTTTTGCGATAAGCATAATATGGTGGCATACTTGATAAAGTCAGAAGGCAGTGAGGATTTCCATGAAATCATAGACTTTCTCTCTGGAAGTCACATCTCTTATGCCCTCACTGAAAGTCCAATTCTCTATATGTCTCTCATTGAACAATTTTGGCAGACTGCTGCCTTGAGCACAACTGAGGATGGAGTTCAAGCTATCACTGCTACCATTGATGGTAGGGAGATGATCATAACTGAAGCTTCTCTTAGAAGGCATCTCAAATTGGAGGACTCTGAAGGCCTTCCTTCTTTGCCAAATGAAGAAATCTTTGAGCAACTCACAAACATAGGGTATGCAATAACATCTGACAGTCTTACTTTCTTCAAAGGACATTTCTCTCCACAATGGAAGTTTTTCATTCATACTATTCTCCATTGTATGAGCTCTAAAAAGACAGCTTGGGATCAATTTAGTAGTAATATTGCTACTGCTATCATTTGCCTGGCAACATACAGGACCTTCAACTTCTCAAAATTCATATTTGAAGCCATGGTCAAGAATCTGAATAGCCCACACAAGTTTTTAACGTATCCTAGGTTTATCCAAATTATCCTCAACAAACACCAAAGACTCCTTTTACCACATACCAGAACTTATCCCACTCCTACCCTTACAAACAAATTATTCAACAATATAAGGAGACCTACCAAGGGATACTCTAGGGTAATCATACCTTTATTTGACACTATGCTTGTTCAACCTCAAGGTGAAGCACCATCCACCTCTCCCTCAAGAATAACTTCTTCACCATCCTATCACATAACATCCAGTATCCCAACCACATCCTCATCTATCCAAACCCATCATGATACAGAGGAGCCTGTCACCATGCCCCATGACTCACCTCTCTATAGTGTTCACTCACATAGAAGTGATGATGGTAGACTGAAACAAACTATTTTGACGGATTTGGTTACTAAATTGTCTGACAGGGTTAAAGTTCTAGAAAAAGACTTACAGCAGACAAAGAAGACATATAGTACTGCTCTCACTAAGTTAGTTTTAAGAGTGGAGAAATTGGAGAATCAACTCAAGTCAGGCAAAGCAAGGAGAAGATCTAGGATTATTCTATCAGAAGATGAGGATGTTGCAGAGGATTCTTCCAAACAAGGGAGGAAGATAGCCTAGATTGATGAAGATCCTAACATTTCCTTGGTCCAAAATGAAGGAATTAAATGGTTTCAAAAGGATGAACAGGTTTAGGAGAAACAAAGTGATGATATTGAAGTATTGATAGAAGAAGAAGAACCTACAGAGCTTGTAGAAGACCAAGGTAGTGGTGAAAAAGGTGAAAGAGAAGTTAGTATTGCTGGAGCAGAACTTAGTACTAGAAAGGATGGAGTTAATACTGCCAGTGCAACTCCTGATGTTAGTACTGCCAGTGAAATGGGTAGTGCTGCTGGTATAAAGGCAAAAGACAAAGGAAAAGGAATCATGCAAGAATCTGAGCCTTCAAAGAAAATCAAAAAGATGATAAAAATTCAAATGACTATTGATGAAGAATTAGCTAAGAAGGTATTTGAGGAAGAACAAGAAAGGTTCAATGCTGAACAAGAAGCTAGGGCTAAGGAAGAACAAGAACAAGAAAATTCTGATTTTGAAATAACTCAAAAATTACAAAAACAGTTAGATAGTATTGACTGGAATACTGTTGCTGAACAACTTCAAGAAAGACAGTAAGATACTATAAAAAGATATCAAACACTCAAGAAGAAACTAGTATCAGTAGCTCAAGCAAGGAAGAATATGATGATCTATTTGAGGAATATGGCTGGATACAAGATGGATTATTTCAAAGGAATGAGTTATGATGATATTAGACCTATATTTAAAGTAGAGTATAATAAGGTACAAACTTTGTTTAAGAATAGAGATGTTGAAGAAGAGAAAGGTCAAAAAGTTTTAGAAGAATCTGCTGAGAAGACTGAAATAGAACAAGTTAAAATAGAAAGTTCTAAGAAAGCTAGAGGATCAAGAAAGAAGTCACTTGCTAGAAAAAGAGGAAGAGAGACACCTAGTGAAGAAAGTTCTAAGAAACATAAGATAGAAGATGATGTTGAGAAAGAAGTACTTCAAGGATATTTGACTATTGTGTCAGAAGATGAAGGACTAGATGTTGCATCATTGGTAACAAAGTATCCTATAGTAGATTGGGAGTCATAGATTCTAAAAGATAAACACTATTATCAAATCAAAAGAGCAGATGTAAGTATTAAGCATTACAATCTGGTTAGTGCTATGCTGTTTGACTTTGATAGACAAGATGTGCTAGAGTTATACAGATTAGTCAAAGAAAGGTTTTAGTCAAGAAGTGCAGAAGGATATGATCTATTGCTTTGGGGAGATTTGAAGACAATGATGGAACCAAATGCAGAAGATGAAATATGGAAGAATCAAGAAGATTGGAATCTAATAAGCTGAAAACTACATAATTTTTGTGGAGTTCATGTGCTTTTAATGCAAGATGGTTTGGTAATTCACATGTTGGTAGAAAGGAAATATCCTTTGTCACATGATATTCTTTCAAAGATGTTGAGTAGAATACTTGAAGTGGATTATCAAAGTGAAATGGGATATGAACTCATCAGATTTATTAAATCCCAAATACTACAGTAGAAGAGTGTTTGAAAGAATCCTCAGCAGAAGAAGACTTGAAGATTTTATTTAGAAGAAACTTGAGATTTGAGGATAAATCATAAGTTTAGGGGAGGATTGTTGGGAATAAATCTTCAAAGATTAGTATTGGTGGAATTTGAACTAACAGTACTAACTGAGTTAGTACTGCCAGTGTAATATTAGTACTGCTAGTGTTATTTAGTACTGCCAGAAGAAAGTTAATACTGCTGAAGTTTTGTACTGCTGCATGAAGTTTACTTGAAGATAAAGACGTAAAAAGATATGTATGGAATGTATATCTTATAAAGATTAGGAAGATACGTATATGTTTAGAATTATAGAAGATCTTATAAGATTTGTAGTTATCTTGTAAAGGACTCCTTCGTGTATAAAAGGAGGTCCTAGGTTAAGGTTGTAGATATAACAAATCAAGTCGAATTCATAGCTTCAAGGTTGTAAACCCTAGTACTAGTTCAGAGTACTCGTATTATTATTCTAATAATATTGAAGCGTTTTGGTTATATTCATTGTTCATTCTACTGCATTACAAAGTTACTATTCCATTGATATTACTTCTAGAGTATTAAGGTGTAGATTCCGCATATACTTTAATATACACACAAAGTCTCTATAAATTGTTATTTTGGATTTATCCAAGGTAACATACTCTTTACAAGCTAAAGAATCGATCAAGGTTTGAGATCAACACTTATCAACAAGCTGGGAATGCGAAGTTTTACACCGGAGACCCTGAAACAATTGGCAGATAAAGCTTAAGAATAGTGGTGGTACCTATTCGAATATCCTGTATATAATATGTATATATATATATATTAAAAACCAGAAAAACCAAAAAGATTTTTCATTTTCAAAACACCTTTATAAAAACAAAATACAAAAATATAAAACCCGTAAAACCAAATAAAAAATTTAAAAATAAGAAAAATATAAAAAAGAAAAAAATAATAATAAGAAAAATATATAAAAAAAGAGGTAATAATGGCATGTCTTCTGAAAATCGATAACATTTACGGTCTTAGAAATATCATTCAATAATGATACGAGGCTGTAAATGAAGTTCGAGCAGAAGTTCAAATGTTCTCAAAACATGCCAAATGGCTTGCTATTATTTCAGATAGCAACCCGATCATCATCTTAAAGGCAAGTTTTAAAAAAAGAAAACTTGACCTCATAACGGGAATTTATTCTCGGGCATGGTCTACTTTATGACATGCAAAGGTTGTGTTGTTACTTTGCACACAAATCGTGTGCTTCTCTGTATTCAGATTAATGTAGTGTCAGTGATTTCTAGTTAAAATAAGAGAAATCTTATTTTTATTGGTTAAAAAGTTTTTCTTCAATAATGAATCAGTGTTTTCTAGTAACTCACAAAAAGATTTTCAAGACAATTCGACACTCAAACAATTGACAGCAAACTCTTTAAATAGAAACAGGTCATTATTTGAGGTGGGAAGAAATATTAAGCTGTCAACAAATAACATCTTTAAAACGGTCTTTTAATATAAGTCACGGATAAACGGATAAAGATTTTGATAATGACGGATAACAATTTAAAGGGGAGTTAATTTATATTAACTACAAGGGATATAGATGTCATTTGTTTCAAACTTTAGGGACTTATTTTCAAATTGAGACTTAGTGAATTTAGGCTTTAAACTACATTCGATCAATATTGCCAACACTTTTGAGTATTAAAAGACTTAGGAATGTTTGGAAATTATCACATAGTTTTTAAAAGTCTTGAAATTGATTCTCATGGAATAGATTTAAGCTTATTAATTCTTCAAACACGATCTCAAGTATGGGTGCGTACAAGGTTTTGCTAATTCCGAGGTATCGAAACCAGCAAGGGGGAAGGAGTAGTACACTGAAATGTACAACAAGTACACGTGATAGAGTCCATAGCCTTTAATTTTAGGCCATTCCGGGAAGACAAATGTCATAACCGCAAAGAAAATCAGTGTCACTTTTAGGTGTACTATTTCTTCCACATGGGGGAAGAGATATCTTGTTATTTTTAAGTATGCATCATTTGAGATACCAAGGGAAAAGTGTTGTTAGAAGATTTATTCTAGCGTGAGAAGATTATTTATGATTCAATGAATGTTTCCTCGATCGGTCAACCACTAAACTTATTATTAAAAAGGTAGAAATATTTGATAAAGACGTACACATAGGTATGATGATACCTTTAGATAGTCAGTATCCTGCAGGAAGAAATGTTTACATCCGATACTTAGTTGACTTAGGTATTATCATTTCGGCTATTTAGAGGGAATATTTGTGACATCCGAGACTTAGCTAACCTTGGTGTTTCAATTTATATCATCACTATCTTGTAAGGAGAAATATGCTCATTAGGGGCTTAATTGACTTTGGTGTTACGGTTTCGAATTATTTGTGTACTTCG
>BQNB010166781.1:0-14075 GCA_026074375.1 Tanacetum coccineum | reverse complement strand
AAGTGACTTAAACTTTATGGTTTGTTTCGTAAATTTGGTTTCGGACAGATATTCGTTTTTGGTAATTTGTGTGACTTGTCCTACAAGTTTTGATTTTTAAGTTTGTTTAGAATTAGGAAACTTTTTATGGCGGTTTGTTTAGTCTATAAATAGGGATATATTGATAGCATTAGTTATCTTTGTAACTTTTGAATTGGAATTATGTATTGGTACCTTTGAATTTGGTTTTGTATTTAATTTAGTTATTTGAATAAAGCTTCCGGTTCGTTTGTATGTTTCGTCTCTTAGATAACCAACAATAAGAATATTTTAAAACAAGAGTATAATTTCATTTATAGTTGATTTTTTGAGTAATTAAACTGTATAACTTGATTACTAGTTTCTCGTTCAACAAAATAAATGCTTTAAAAATAGGCATTTCACCTAACTATATTTATATGTTTGAGCAAATAAAATAACAGCTGGGTAAGGTTACAAAATAAATCTTGGTCTAAAATTGACATTCAAAATAAGATTTCATGTTTTCAAGTTTTAAAGCAATTAAGTTGAATCTAAATAAATATTGTTAACCATTGGTACGGAATCGGATCAACAACATAAAACAATAGAGGGAATGAGTGATCACAAGGGTAAAATCTAGGACTGAAATGTTTCTGTTTCTATAAATCAAACATACAAGTTCTCTTATTCTCTAGCAGATTTGAGCGAAAATGTAGCGGGTAGAAGAATTATGTAGCAGCGATCTGAGAGTCAATGGTGCAAAGGTGTTTCATGCAATAAATGCTTGGTACGTGCAGTAGTGGCTTAGGCTAAAATAACGATGTTACTATGCCTTTAATTTCAGCATCTCAGATAAAGATGGTCTATAATACATAGAATGCTTTAGTGGCAGCAACAGTAATGAGCCGTTCAAACTAACAGAAGAAAAAAGATGTGGAACCTGGAATTCGAAATCTACACTACACTTGCAATGATGAGTCAGGAAAGAATGATCGACAAAATTCTAGTGGCTACTATGTGGATGAGCAACTGAACAATTTTCTATGTTTTGTAATCATTGTTTTATTCTTTTTTGCAATTGTAATATTAAAAATTGATGAATTATAATTGGAGTATATTCTATAAATAAATAAACGGGTAGACGTATGAGGTTATTTCAGTTCAGGTTATCCAAGGAAGGCGCGCGAGTCTTTGAATCAGATATAAGTGGCCTAAATGAGGGTATCCCATGACCATTTCCAATCTTTATCCTGACCACCCCAAGATGTGCAAGTAATGATGTTTGAACTTGAGTCCTCTACTGAGGACATCTCCCTTGACTTTGCTATTTGAATAACCTAACTTTGTTTTATAAGGATGCTTTGTGAAAGCAAGTTGGTGGTGTTAGTTCCAGGGTTCGATAAAGATGGTTTTATGATAGTGTGTTTCGTACTACTACTTGTTATTTCAAGGCGAGTCCTATTTGTCCTTAAAGCAATTTCGCCCCCACACTACTCCAAAAAAAGCCATAGAAACTAGTCAAAATAGCCCATAAAAAGTGGTTTTGGAACCACTCTCCGAGGGGGGTATCTTCATGATCGAAACATATGAAAACCGGTTATGCAACCAGTCTCTATTAAAAGAATCGACACCGGTTCTCTCCCTAAGAATTGGTCTCCATATTAAAATAAACACACATGTTTTATTGGAAATGGACACTGGTTCTCCCGCAACATGTCTTTATAAAAACATCCAACATGTCTTTATATAGAGTAAAAAAATATGTTTTAATCTCAAAACCTGTCTTTTTTTTAATTTATTTTAAAAAAAATATTTTTGAAATTCTTTAATAAATTCCAAAACTTACAAATTTAACCCACCAAAATAAAGAAATATAAATACAACAAATATATATAAACAGATTTAGATGGACCAAAAATGTCAAAATTAACAAATTAAAGTAAATAAAGACAACTTAAATTCAGCTTAACATAAAGCAAATGCAAAATTCAAATTAAATTAAATCACTAGAATTAAAAAAATAACCATAAAGGAAAACACTAGAATTCAACTTAATTATCTAGGACTAATCTCGCCACAACGTAAACCATGCGCCAATGATCGCGTTCAACTCTCTGTTCTCCAACGGACGCTCATTGGTCCAAGGTACCTACAAGTAATTTAATGAAATAAAAATATCAGTAATCTAAAAAACAAGAATTATCACGTCTGCACGTTTGCTAGTGATCTGCTGTATTGAAATTCAAGTAAAAAGTATTCAAGAATAGCCTAATGTATTGAAATTTCAAACTACAGGGATTGCTTTAAGAACTACTTATAGCATTTCAATTCAGCGGGCATGGGAAATACAAGCATGTTTAAAGGAGTAGCAAAACGGACATCAAATAGGCTGGGAAATACAAGCATGTTTACAGCAGTAGCAAAACTAAAATTTCACTATACTAGCAATCTAATCTGCAGGCTTTGCAAGCTATTTAACTGGTCAAGTCCTCCAGCAAAGCCCATTCTATACTAGATTACCAACCTTGATTACAGTCTTATCATATCAATTCTAATGTCTAATGCGGCTTCTCGTTAATAAAGTTTAGAAGGTGGACTGGGTTGAAGTATAATGCGGCAACAGTGTAACACTTCCTACAGGCAAGCTTACAAATGAATACTCTCCAGCAGCTAAATGACTCTATGATATGCATAATGAGCTATTTAGCTACATTAGGAAAGGTGTTTAAACCGGTTTAGGATTTGATTATTAGTAGGAAACATGCATTAGTAAGTAGTTCTTCATAGCTTGGACTAAACAGAGACACATTTGGCCGCAGCTCAAAAGTGAATGCTCCAAGTAGGTTATACAAGCACTTCGATGTTCGGGATAAGTTTTCGTTTTGAATATTTCAGCACGAAGTTGCATCCAGTTCATCCGATAAGATGACTTTCTCACTCTCAAATCACTCGGATGTATCGATTCACACATGAGGGTGTGATATATTCCGCTGATTCAGACTCACCACACGCTGCCCTGGTAATGATAAGTAGAAATTAATTATTGTGTGGAGTTTAATTTCTTTTGTAATACAAAGGTGATTATAGAGTTTAATATTTCGAAGATTATTATTACGACTTCCACAGTCCAGCGAAGGCCTCATTGAATTGACATTTGTCATTCGTGTTTGAAGAGCTTATGAACTATTTCAGAAATAAATCGCATTCTAGGTTTGGGCATATTATGAAAGGAGTACTAATGTACGAGCTTGCATTTTGTCAGTAAAGCTTTTAGTTAACACAAAACCCAATTAACCACTGAACAAATATTTTAATGATAATCAAGATGGTAAGATATGGTACCCTTGTATATATGGTGCAAGATAAAAATCGAACAAACCATCAATATGATTGAAGTTTAACTTAACTTATGGAAGGACGACACTTTTGTCTTAATACGCTAGGAATTCTGACTGTAATCAATCTCAGGGTTCAACGAAACCACACCTCTGTTCTGTGAGGACTGTGTCCACCTTATGATGAGTACAGTGACTCTTTTCTTTAATAAATAGATAACGAATCTTATACTCCAACAATAAAATGATATGTGAAAAAACAAACAATTGCATTTAAGCAACATATAGAAAAAACCCATATTTGTAATGTATCATTCAAAAAGGGTTAGGAATGCCACACTCCAGTTCTTCATACTGTCAATGTTTCAATTATTGTTCGGGAAGTTCAATTATGTCCGTTGCATTAATTGCAAAGTAGGACTCGTCAACTTGGCGAAAGACCTCCTTATTAACATGAATAGCATACGGCTCAGCATAATCTCCACTACTCATCCAACAATTATAGCCATCTATCACACTCTGGGGTCTATTCAATAGTATATCATCCTCCAGATCCTACAACTTCTTTCTATTCTCAGCTTTATCTTTTTCAGCCTGCACATATAATGGTATTCATATGATAACGAACACGACTCAAATGTGTAAAACTGAATTGTTGACAAAAATAAATGTAGAGATTCCTGACAGTTTATAATTCTATATAAATCTTTTTGGAAACACACTCCTTTTATAGAATTATGCATACAGTTTTATGCACTAATAATTCAACAAACTTGATATTATACACACTTTTTCATTAAACAGTATTATACAGTTTTATAATGATGGTTTTATGGCTATTGATTTGTTTGTTCAGAAGGTCTCCAAGTTTGCTAATGAGTTTTAGAGTCCTGGTTATGGGTCAGGTTTTATGGAGATTCTAAAAGAATCCAAAATACAATAAAATAAATTGTATCATGCTGAGTATACAATAATTAGCATAAGTTAAGTAACAATCTAGCTTTTTGCAAGAACCACGTAAACTGAACCCGAATAGAAACACATATATCATTATGAGTAAACATGTCTATGTACAATATAGTAACTACCCAGTAACGATATAGTGACTGTCTAAGGAAGACGAGAAATTGTTAAAAAAATACACCTTGAATCGATAGTAAATTTTCTATTTTGCCAAAGAACGTTCAGATGCATTGTTGGCTATCTCGCCTGGGTTTATAACAATATACAGTCACAAGACTTCTACTTGAACCACACATGAGTAGCTCTTATTAGATGTATTTACAGAACCCATGGACCAAAACAACATATAATGCTAACACCAAAGTAAAAGTCAGATAAAACGATTCATCAAACCAACTTGCTTTCGAGAATTTGTAACCCACTTCTAACTAAATTCCATTCAAAGTAACAACTGGCCCATTGTAAAAAATATAGAACCAAAATTTTTAAACAAAGATTGAACGAAAGAACTGATGCAATGAAACCATAGCGATAATCTAACTTCTAAGTCTTACACAAGATGAGACTAACTAATAACACACTAGTAATCTGAACCAAGCCTAGTAAGTATTGGAATTGAACCCATTGGCTTGTTCACAAAAACCTCATACCTCACTCCGGACATAATTGGTCGATCATTATAAGGTTTATACTAGTATCAAGTAATACTAGTATTATGTGTGTTGGCAGTTCAGGTTTAATAGATCATGGTTTTATCAGCTTGGTTATATCCTTGGCAGTTTGAATATGGGTCAGTTTAGAGGTTTTAGAACTGGTTTTTGGAATTGTAACATGATTTTTATTTTTGATAAAGGATTCAGGTCTATTGTGATATAGAGTTTAAAATGGTATCAAAGGTTATGGTCATTATATTTAAAGATAATAAGCTGTTAAGATAGATATCATGAAACGTACTTTAGGTGTACAAATGTTTTATCAAGTAATGGTGTTAAACATACTTTATAGTAATTTTGTTTAATAGAATAGCAATATAAAGGTATAAAATTCATAGGCTTACCCGCTCTTTAACTTCAACAATCTTCTGCAGCGTTTTTAGGTGCTTGGTGGTTTCTTCCAGTGCTTTGTCCTTCTTGTTGGGTTCTTTGGGGGTCTCGATTCCTTTTCCCTTCTTTGTGGAAGGTGCATTCTCATGTTGAGGCATCACACGCTTGGTTGGAACTCCTGATACGGGTGTTTTAGATAATCCCTACAAATACCAATTCAACTACGTTAGTAAATATTAAATTATGACACCAAGTGGTAGATACAAGAAATATAATACCGTAAAACGAGCAACAGTAGCAATTGGCCATTGAATAAACCCTTTCACTACGGACTCTAAATTAGGGATTTCATCATCTGACACAAGGAGCTCCATACTTTTATGAATTTCAACAACTTTAATAACTGAAACCTTTATGTGGCCCTTTAGTAATTTCTTAAAATGTAAAATACCATCTCCAATCAGATATACTGTTGCAGTAGCACATATGACCTTCTCCTCGGTTAAAATGGAACTAGGGAGGTATAAGCAGCATTAGGTTTCCTCTTACATAAAACGTAGGAAGTAGTGAAAAAAATAAGAAAATTAAAAATTAAAACATACACAACAAGGATTAAATATGAAGCTAAAGTGGTTTACCTTTATGCAATGTAGCTTGACGATGCTTGTGGTCGAGCTAAGATTAGACCTCCTCTGGACCGAGCTCGAGACATCAACTTGCCTTGTTGAAATCGACGCATTCTATTCAGCTTGATGTTCCTTCCTTACAATGCTTTTGGTCGAGCTAAGATTGGACCTCCTCTGGACCGAGCTCGAGACATAATCTTGCCTTGGTAAAAATGACTCATTCTGTTGAGCTTACTTTTCATTCCTTACCATGCTTGTGGTCGAGCTAAGATTGGACCTCATCTGGACCGAGCTCGGGACATCATATTGCCTTGTTGAAATTGACTCATTATGTTCAGCTTGTTGTTCCTTCCTTACGATGCTATTGGTCGAGCTAAGATTGGACCTCCTCTGGACCAAGCTCGGGACGTCATCTTGCCTTGGTGAAAATGACTCATTCTGTTGAGCTTGCTTTTCATTCCTTACCATGCTTGTGGTCGAGCTAAGATTGGACCTCATCTGGACCGAGCTCAAGACATCATCTTGCCTTGGTGAAAACAAATTCTATTTAGCTTTCTTTTCATTCCATAATTCCGGCTTCAGTTCCGCCCTCATTTCCTCCTAAAACTCACTTGAATTGAGTTGTTCTTTCATTTGTTGCCTCACTTCTTTTCGTATCTCTTTAATATCTTTTCGTTGTTCATAGGTCCTATTTTTCCTAACATATCCTTCAATTCCTTTTTTATACCCAATATCATACCCGACCCCTTGGTGCGTCCCCCATGCTCTGGTCCCAACACCAGTATTAGGGGATCTACTCCCACTTTAGCTTTGTTAGAACCTTGCGCCAACTCTCTGGTTGCTTGTACCTATTCAATTATAGTCGAAACAACTAATTAATAAACATGTACCAACAAAAAATCATAATAATTTGAAAAAAGAAATGATTAGAGTACCAAGTTCTTTGAAACATCAATTAACTCAGGAGGCAATGTCTTGATCCCATTCTTGTCGCGGGGAGCCCATGCCAAATAGTAATTGCTCCCATGAATATTTGGTATTAAGTGGAGTTTTGTAGCCTTGTCAGGGTTATTTCTCTCCTCTTGCCACTGTTTTTCAAAACCCCGATACCCTTTCGGTCCTAGCTGAGGCCAACTTATATGTTGTTTTCCTCGTTCACTTACTTGCGCACGCAATTTCTACACGTATGAGTAACAAATAAATTATAAACATTTCAAAATTAAAAGTATATCATAGTAATACAAAATAAGTGACACGAATATTTTTTTCAGGTGTGTTTTCATTATGACAAAATTCTTCCCATACATGATGCTCTATGAATGTCCATTTCCCTAATGGAGATATCTTCTTAAGCATGAATTTCACTCGTAGTTTGGTCTTGAATGCCTTCTACTTAGTACCACATGATACAAGTGTACGTTTTTTGAGATCATAATTTTCAAGTCTAAAATGTGCCTGCTTGATGTAGATATAAAGCTATTATATGTTAATACATTTATTAAGTTAGAATAAAATACAATTAGTGATGGCAGATAGCATACCTTGATATCGGACCACAAAAAGTTTTTTCTTCCTTTGTTACTTGCTTCCAATTCTTTTTCAGAATAGAAATTAACCTCCTGGTACGAGTTCCTATATATTTTCCATACAGATATTGCCACTTACCTACAACTTGTCTAAATTGATTGAATTCAACAGATTCACCTTCTGGAAGATCTTGGATTCTATTGATTCCTTTTCTTGTTCTTGGTTCGAGAGGGTCCTAAATTTCAAGTACACACTAAATGAGTTAATTTTATAAGAGATAGTGGACAAGTTAAAGGGAATAATGTGCCGTTATAAACTTAGGACACACGCATTTGCATATGTGGATATATGTAAGATCCCGAATGCGTCCCTAAAAATTGACAAATTTTGAAAAGTTTGTATTTCTTTGCTTTATTTGTGCAAAAGCGGATTTAATTAGATCTCTGAAATGAGGATTCATGTAACATCTAGAAAATAAGCACACTCATTGACAAAAACAAGTAATGTTTGTTTACGACTATGTAGCAATCTGAAGAACTTGTCTAATACCATCGCCAAATGTAATACATTTAAATCCACATGACTCTGCATAGTGCTGAGCTACTTGAAATCTCGTTACAAATGTATCAAGTTCATCGATTGTTTTTGTGGTTTTCAGGAATGTGGAAGGATGACCTCATTACTGTATCTATATAATACATATATCTGTATGTGTTTGACAATACTTGTTTGCTTTTTGTTGGGCATCGTAGATTCTTTCATATCAAATGTGTAAAATAAATAGATAGCTAATAGGAAACCATTTGAAAGCTGCTCTTTTTTATATAATGCATCAAGTTTTCTGAAATCATATTTGACACTACTAAGATTTATGAAATATTTAGATGTACTAACAAAATGTGTTTTGAATCAAGCCTGACCATACATTTTTGGTCTTCAAAGACAAATCATGAGAGGTGAGCTATTATTTTGTTCTTTCGTGGCTACTTTTTAGACCCATTTCTCGTGCAAGTATATTAATTGAAACATCTAAATTTAGGGCTGATTGGAAAAATAGACAGGTTAGAATCATCAAATATATGTTTGATTTGAGGGTTTCCATAGCCAGACCATAATAAACACATAAACACTTAATTGACAATTTATAAACACTAATTAACACAAATCAACCTAAAGAATAATACCATTTGAATATAAACAATGGATTACGATAGAAAGATATACCATTTGTGTTGCTCGACTTAATCAAGAAGAAATAAGTTTGTTGTTGGTGAGATAGGTTATTGGTAGTTTAGGTTTAGGGTTCGTGATAATGATACCGTGAAGATGTTTGCCCATTTTATTCATCATTTTTGGAGGGGATTTGAGATAGAATGCGAGAGAGTTATGAAAAATTAGAGGGAACATTTAATTTTTTTGCATCCGGATTCGTAGGGATTTGATTTAGCGAAGAAGAAGAAGATGGAAGTCTGTGTAAATATGGTAAGCATTTGATTTAGCGAAGAAGAAGAAGATGGAAGTCTGTGTAAATATTTTTTATATAAATAAAAAGTTACATTTTGGGCCCTTTTACTTTATACTTGTTGTCATCTTTCTTTGTAACTAATAGTAATTTTTACATAAAACTATTAAGTAAAAGTAATATGAAACTTATTGAAAATATGTTGTACAAAAAAAAGAATTTTTACCTTGTAATGGTAATCAGTCGTCTGTGGGTCGCTGGAAAGAAAAAGCTGATGTGGTGGAAAAAATGATGATCACCCGGCTTCCTTATAGTGGGTAGGCTAATAAAATACATTCTCTTAACCACAGCAAAACCAACCCCTTTCTTTATTTATTTCTAAGTCTAGATGAAAGACATTAAAAATGGAAACAAACTTATGTATATACAAACTAAACAAAGCTTCATATGTCTTTGTTTTTATTTAACTTTACGTATTATTCCTGAAATATTAAATCAAAACAAAAATAGGATAATTAGTTGACTTATATAATAAAATATTATTATTAACGGGATTTTTATATGCGCTTTATTACAAGTACAACGAACATGGTTTTTTCAATCCTTGTGTCCTTCTTGGTGGTCGGATCTCAAGTAAAGTGTATCAGAAAGAACATCATCCGTATATTGAACACCGATAGAAAAAGGAGGTAGCTCGTCAAACTGATTGTATTCGTCTTCGTCAACAACATCATCGACGCCAACTATACTCCGTTTACTATGTAGGACAATGTGCCATCTCTTGTCTTTTGGGTCCTCTACAAAGAATACATGAGTGGCTTGTTTTGCTAGAATGAATGGATCAGATAAATAGCTATTTGTGGAAAGATTAACACATGTGAAACGTCGCTATCAACTTTAACACCTCTCATGTTATTGACCCATTTACACTTCAATAGAGGTATAACAAACAAAGTGTAATCCAATTCCTAAATTTCTTCAACGACACCATAATATGAATTTTTTGCGATTGTCATCCTCGATGAATTTGTCGTTGTTGCTATTAGTGTCACTCTACTATTTTGCACAATACTCTTTTCATCTTGTTGCTTGGTATAAAATGTGCATCTGTTAATGTCGTAGCCTTGATATTGAAGTACACGACGTGGACGGTACCCTAGATGTATCACGTCTGCGTCAACATTTGTTGGAGACATACAAATGACTTTATCTGCCAACCATTGTGAAAATGTTCTTTCATGCTTAGCTTCCAACCAACGTTGGTCTCGACGACTGTTATTTTCTGCTAAATATGACATGTGCTCATGTATGTATGGTTCAATACATGTCATGTTTTGCAATACTGTAAAATGTGCTTGTTCAAAATCGTCAATTGTCGGCGTAACATCTTTGCGGCCAATTGTCCCCACTCCAACAAGTCTACCTTGATGTCGAGGTTGCGGAAGGCCAATATCAGCGACATCATCCATATAGTTTGTACAAAACTGAACCACTTCTTCGGCAGCATACCCTTGAACAATACTACCCTCTGGTCGATATCGGTTCCTTACATATCCTTTTAAGAACCCCATATACCTTTCAAATGGATACATATACCGTAGGAAAACTGGACCAGCCAACTTTATTTCTTCAACAATATGAGACATGAGGTGAACCATGACATCAAAAAAAGAAGGTGGAAAGTACATCTCGAGTTGGCAAAGAATAAGAATAATATCACGTTGCAATTCGTCCAACTTTTCATGATCAATAACTTTTGAATGAATCATGTTAAAAAATAGACAAAGCTTTGTGATTGTCTGTCGAACTGGAGATGGCATCAATCCACGAATAGCGATTGGAATCATTTGCGTTAATAATATATGACAATCATGGGATTTCATACCAAGCAACTTCAAATCTTTCATAGAAACCAAATTCTTAATGTTAGCAGAATAGCCGGATGGAACCTTAACACCATGTAAGCATTTACAAAATGAGGTTTTCTCCGCCTTTGACAATGTGTAACAAGCTGGCGGCAAATACATTTTTGTTCCGTTCGTATCTTGCGGTGCAAGCTCCTTTCTAATTCCCATTTCGACCATGTCTCTTCGAGCATTAACTCCATCTTTTGTTTTTCCAGGAATGTTCAATAATAACCCTAACAAGCTTTCACAAACATTTTTCTCGATATGCATAACATCAAGGCAATGTCAGACACACAAATGTGTCTAATACTTTAATTCCCAAAATATAGACCTTTTTTTTCAGATACGTTTAGGAGGAGCTTTGACTTTTTTTCCGAAAATAATGTTTAAATCCACAACTTGGGAAAGTGCAGCATATCCGTCCAAAGGTTCGGCGATCTATTCTCTATTGTACCATCGAACAATTTTTTCTTTTTACAGTACGGGTGATATATGTCAAGCGACCTCCGATGCCCTATATATATATTGTTTTCCTATAGTTAGTTAACCATTGGGAGTGGGTGTCCTTTTCACAAACAGGACATGCCTTCTCCCCTTTCGTACCATACCCCGACAAGTTACCGTACGCTGGAAAATCATTTATGGTACAATAAATCATGGCAAACAGCTGGAACCTCTCTTTTTTGTATGCATCATACATGTCAACGCTTGTTTCCCATAAATATTTCATGTCCTCAATTAGCGGGCGCAAGTACACATCAATGTCGTTCCCTGGTTGTTTCAGACCTTGAATTAATAATGACATCATGATGTATTTCCGTTTCATGCACAGCCAAGGTGGAAGATTGTATATGCATAGAAGAACAAGCCAAGTGCTATGACGACTACTCAAGCTTTTGAACGGATTAATTCCATCTAAACAAAGTCTAAACCGTATGTTTCCGATCTCAGATCTAAATTTTTTAAAATCACGATCGATATTTTTCCATTGAGGAGAGTCAGCAACATGTCTCATTTTCTCATCGTTTTTACATTCTTTAGCTTGCCAACACAACAATTTGGCATCCTTTGGGTTTGCGTATAACTTTTTCAATCTAGGTATGATGGGAAGACACCACAACAATTTAGCAGGAGGACCATTCTTTGTCACATCACTACTAAGTTTTGTAAGATTCTTATGCTTATACCTCGATTCCATACATACAGGACATTCATGTAGGTCTTTATACTTTTTTTGTACAATATACAATCGTTTGGACATGCATGTATTCTTTGTACCTCCAATCCCATCGGACATGTTAGTTTTTTCGCTTGATACGTCGAAACGGGAAACTCATTATCTTCGAGGACGCTTCATGCAACAACTCTAATAGGGTAGTGAAGCTTTTGTCACTCTAATTACTTTTTGCTTTTAAGTCCAACAACTTCACCACTAAAGAAAGTTTGGTGAACTTCTTACATCCGTTGTACAATGGTTTTTCTGCATCGACAAACAGTTGCTGTAATTTTTTAACATTCTTTTTAGCAACATCACGTTCCACATCACGTAACATCTCATTTATATTATCATGATGGTGATCGTTAGAATTATCATTCTCCTCACGATTAGTGTTTGGAAACAAATGTGTGACTATCAACTCCGGGCCCCTTGTGCTCACCAAAGAAGATCCCAACCAAGTAAAATTTTTGTCAAAGCATGTTCTAATAAGAGGCGTCTAATCATGTTAGGATCAACAATGGACACAATATTTCTACACTCTTTACAAGGACATGAAATTTTTGTTTCACTCATCCTTTCTCGATGATCCTCGGCGCATGTCATAAATTCAGACAACCCTTTCATATAGTCTGCGATAAAACATTCTACCTTGTACATCCATGTATTACGATCCATCTAAAAATAATAATCATGGTTTAATACGATGCAAGTGCATGTTATGATCGTTAATTTCATATGCATGCCGTTACAAATATATATAAAAATTAAATTACATGACATTAAAATCTAAAAACTAATACAACTCTTTTTTAATGAAAATATCTAAAATGTAAACAAATAACAATAATTTATTAACTAAAGAAAACTAGTATTTTAGTATTGTTATAACTGAAATAACCCACATTGTAAACCAAAAATCATAAAAACCCACTTTAAAATGTAAAAAACAATTCATTTTTTGTACTATATTAAATAGAACAAATACATATATGCAATTATTCACTTTTGAAGGGATATATATGCAATTCTCCCTAAATTATAAATTAAACAAAATAACACTAGAACTTTAATTACTCCTAACTTTTCATTTTCCCTCTAAAAGTTTAAAAAACTTTGATCTTTCCATCTAATTCAATAAAACACATCAATCGGCATTTGAAATTTCAATCGATAATATCTACTCCTCTCTGCTACTACCGTCGATCACTTCGCAACCATATCTCTGTCGCCGACCACTCTCATCAAGGTTTAGTTATTCTATAGCCCTAATTTACTTTTGTTTCGATTGTGTTTGTGATGTTTATAATTCAGCTAGACCTAATTGAGATGAAGTTAATTCACGAATTAAAACTTGTTAATCTTTTAGACCTAATTGATATGGACATATTTGTGTAATTGTATATCTGTTTATGAAAGTGAAACATGATACTTGAAGGTTGATTATTATTGGTCAGATTTGGATTGCCTTATTTTTGCCTAAATTTTGACTAGTGTTGAATGTTTTTAGTTATCGTTTTAATACAAGAATTAACACTAGAATAGTAAGTCCGAGATATGAAATTAGTTGGAATAAGATAAGCAGTTTGAACAAGTAAGTCCAAGAGTGTTTATTCGGGTCTCTGTATTTCATGGTGATTGGGTGATCCTATGGCACTAGGTTTGTATATTGGGGTGGTAGTTTGAAGCCGGTTCCTTCCCGTTCTTCTGATATACATATACCTTTCTTTGACCTGTTGATTCAACTAGGCACCTTAAATTTTATAAGCGGTTAAGTTAACCAGTTCGAAATTGGGATTTTCAGGTGTTTACTAATATCGTTGATATCGTGTGGGACCTGGCAGGAGATTACCAACACCAAAGGGCCAAACTATTGGTTCTTTTAGGAAGGGACATGCAATGTTGCCTAAAGCTATATCAGAAAAGTAATCTTATACGAGTCTATATTTTCAATTCTATGTCACATTGATTTTTAAATATACGTTGACTGTATAAT
>BQNB010166780.1:0-14075 GCA_026074375.1 Tanacetum coccineum | reverse complement strand
TATTAATATTGTTAGTACTGTTAATACTTTCATCTTGCTCTTGATTAACTCTTGGCTCCTTTATATTTGGCACCTCATTATCTTCATTCTCTGGATATTCATCATCCATCTTTTCCTCCTCCCCTGATGGTTTGAATCCAGCATCAGGAGAATCCTTTACCATTAGTTTGATTCCCTATAACAACTGGCTTATAACTCATAGATTTTGTTAGTGTATCAATATCAAAAAGCCATTCTGGTCCACTTCCTGCAATATTAGGTGTTTCTTCACTAAACTTGACATGCAGGTTCTCTTCTACTATCCTAGTTCTACTATTGAATACCCTGAATGCTTTGCTATTGGTAGAATATCCTACAAAGAACCCTTCATCAGCCTTTCCATCAAACTTGCCTAGGTGATCTATGGTACTAAGGATTGTAACAGGACACCCAAATGGTCGCATAAAGCTTAAGGCATGTTTTCTACCTAGAAAAAGTTCATAAGGGGTCTTGTTGTGAGGCTTGATGACTAACACCCTATTTTGGACATAACAAGCAGTATTAACTGCTTCAGCCCAGAAGGTTGTTGGCAATTTTGAATCAGCTAGCATAGTCCTAGCAGCCTCTATTAGTGTCCTATTTTTCCTTTCTGCTACTCTAATTTGTTGTGGATTCCTAGAAACACTAAATTCCCTCTTAATACCCTTTATTTCACAGAACTGATTCATGACCTTATTCTTGAATTCAGTCCCATTGTCACATCTAATCACTTTCACCTTAAGGTCTATTAGATAATCTATGCCAATTATAAATGTTTTAAGGATTTCACTAGTTTCATCCTTAGTGGCTAAGAAGAAAATCCAACTAAACCTACTATAGTCATCTGTGACAACTAGGCAGTACATCTTTTTCATTAGACTCTTTACAAATGTTAGGCCAAACAAATCCATATGCAACATTTGTAAAGGTTGGCTGATTGAGCTTATAGTCTTGGTCTTACAAGAGGCTTTATGTTGCTTTCCTTTCTGACAAGCAACACATTTATGATTATTTTCAAAAATCTTTGAAGGTAAACCTCTTACAAGGTTTCCCCTCACTAGTTTGTTCATAGTTTTGAAATTTATATGACCAAGCCTCCTATGCCAAAGATTAGATTCATCTAATGTAGCCTTTTCAAAGAGACAAGTTAGACCTCTTGAAGGAACAATATTCTTTAAATCAACACTGTACATGTTATCTTTTCTAGGAACTCTAAGCAAGACTTGATTTTCATCAAGTAGCTTAAAGTCAGGAGACAAAACAACACATTCAGTGTCTGTAAAAAAGAACACTGTTCTTCTTGTCACACATTTGTGAAACACTAAAAAGGTTAAACTTAAGCTCCTTAACAAAGTACACATCTTTAAAATCTAATTTACCTGTACTAATTTTACCTTTACCTGCGATTCTACCTCCTTTTGGATCTCCTCCAAAGGCAACAAATCCACCATCAATTTCTTTATAATCTAAGAGGTAAGACTTGTTTCCAGTCATGTGCCTAGAGCATCCACTGTCAATGACTCTTTTTTCTTGCAATTCTAGCTGTGGTTTGCCCTGCACAAAAAGTAAGAGAATCAGGCTCTCTTGGGGACCCAAGCCATTACAGACTTAGATCTGCCTTGTGCATCAACATAGTCAAATATTTTAAAGTTCATTGATGCACCATTGTGTCTGGAGACATGGTCTAAAACTTTTTTCTTTGGTCTCCAAACCCAACATGCTGAGGCCTTAACAGCATTAGCCTCGTTACTTACTACTGCTTTTGGCCCAACAGTAGTAACATTTTCCTTAACAGTATTAACTTTTTCATTGAAATTACTGTTATTATTTGATGTAAACATGTTAAATGGCCTTCTAAAATGTGAATGTGCTCTATTAAAAACATTTAATTCTGGCCTTGCATAGTTTACTATTGGTTTTGGGTAAGCAGTATTAATTGGTCTGCTAGTATTAACTGATACTGCTACTCTTAAAGAGTTTTGCCTAGCAGTATTAAGTGTTTTAAGGCTAGATTTCATTAAGACTACTCTTGGAACAAAATTTCCTTTTAGATGAGGGCGAGTCATTCTTTGAGAATTTTGATGATTCGCCCTTCTAGCATTGTTCCATACAGGTTTTTCCACCATTTTCTTTTCATAGAAATCACAATCTTTGATTAAATGGTTGAAACTGCCACATACATAGCAAGCCTTATTTTTAAACTCAAAATTACTTCCTGATTTCTGAGTCATCAAATTATTCCAGTTTCTCTGGTTACCTCTAGGACTTTGACTGTTTTTCCTAGGGTATTTAGCTCGCTTATCATTCTCTACCTTCTTAACAGACTCCTTAGGTGTTTTCACATGCTCATTAGATTTAACAAATTTTACTTTAGCAAAACTAGATTTTCTCTGTTTAGATTTAGACTCAGTCTCATTCTTATCCTCACTGTCAAATATCTAGTCTTCAATAAGTGGTTTACTAACAGACTTAGGTTTTGACTCACTAGTCTTAGCTTCACTTGTTGTAACATCAAGTATACTAGTTACTAACTCACTAAAAACATATTCATCCTCATCAACAAGTACCAAATCAGATTTAAGGGGCATGAAGTTCCCAGTATAGGGAAGGGGAACAGCATGATACCCTTCACTTGTTTTGTACCTATCATTCTCCTGACTATCAAACACTTGACTATCAACCACTTGACTATCAAACCCCACACCAGTCTTGAACTTATCACATACTTGACTATCTAACAGTTTGCTTAGATTCTTAGATGAATTTTCAAACTTTTCTAAGGTAAGTTTTAAATCATCTCTTTCTTTTTCAGCTTTTTCAAATTTCTTTCTAAGCTCTGTTAGTGCATTATCTCTCAATTTAATATCAAGTTTTAAAATCTTTATGTCCTCTTCAAAAACAACCTCATTCTTTTTATACACATCTAGTCTAGCCTCTACAGATTCTAGACCTGCTTTATAAGCTCCTACATTTAATTGAGACTTATTAAAATCTTTTGTCAGATTGTCATAATGTTCTTTGAGAGTTTCATAAGATTTTAAACATGCTTTAGAACAAGTAGATACCTCAGAATCTGAGCTTGAAGAACTTGTAGAACCTGAAGATGTATATGCCATAAGTGCAAAGTTTGTAGGTCCTTCTTCAGCCTGGTCACTCTAGTTATACCCAAGTCTATCTTGAGCCACCAAAGCTTTTGTCTTTGTTGTTTCCATTGTTACATTCCTCCTTACATGTTCTTTGTTCCTGTTCTCCCTTGGAGCCCCGCACTCCCTTAAAAAGTGGCCCCTTTTATGACAGTTATAGCATTCCATCTTTGATTTGTTAAACCCTATGGTCTCAAAACCATTGGCACTAATCTTCCTTCCAGTCTTATTTAGAAATTTTCTGGCTCTCATGGTCAGCATAGCCATTTGCCACTTTAGATCTATCTCTTCTAAGTCATCAGCATCAATCTGTTATAAGTCCTCATCATTTACTTGTGGACTGTTAGATTGGTTTGCAAAGAAAGAATAGATCACAGCATCACTCATACTATCAGTATTGGCAGAGTTAGAACCATAAGCTTGATTGGAACTGCCAGAGTTATTAGAAGACACAAAAGCCACATTTTGTGAATTTTGGTTTGAGCCTGATGACCCTTTAACGTCAGTCTTATAAATCTTTAAATTGTTGTATAGGTCATCCATGCTTAAGGTGTCTAAATAAGGTTTGTTCCTCCAGATCAAGGTATGAGTCTTCCATTCTGATGGGAGACTTCTTAAAAACTTCAGATTCATATCTTCTTAAGAAATAGTTTCACCCAGAATCTCTAACTGATTGATAAGCTTTTAAAGCCTATCATAGGTTTGATCAAGTACTTCTGAGTTTGATCTATTGAAATTCTCATACTGTTGCTTTAGAAGTATCTTCTGAGTTTTATTTGATTCTTTATTACCTCCAAACCTTTTCTCTATAGCTTCCATCAGAGTCTTGGCACATTTGTAGGTATTAAACTTTAGTTGATGTTCATTTGGAAGAGCCATCAACAATGTACCTCTTGCCTTTAACTCATTCTTCTTGACTAACTTCTCCTCTGTAGTTGTAGGAGGATATGTTTGCTCAACACCATCAACATTTCTCTTTGGTGGAGGTGAGTCTCTATTTACTATTACTTCCCAAAGAGCATAATATGTCATTAAGAAGTACTGTTTTATCCTTATTTTCCAAAGCTCAAATTCACCTGGATTGAACACTGGAAGTTTTGCAGCAGAAACCATTGGTGAAGATACTGCCTCTATGTTTTCACAAACAAATAGATCTGTTATGTGTAGTTGTTTCTTATTATTCAAAGTTTCTCAACAAGCTCTGATACCACTTGTTGATCCCACTTGAATAGATCTTGCTTAGCTTGTAAAAGGCTTAGTTGTATTGAATAAATCCAAAACAACTATGGTAGAAACTTTGATTGAATAAATCAAAGACTATGTGGAATCTAGTCTATGATACTAAGAAGAATTTTAATGAAAACAGTAAAAAACAAGATTAATAACAATAGTTTATCAAACTTTCAGCCTCAATATAAAATGAACACTCTTAATAGTGTTAGGGTTTACAAAACCTTGAAGCTACGAATATCAAAGATGTGTTTTTAACATTATGCCCTAGGACCTCCTTTTATACACCAAGGAGTCCTACAAGGCTTACAATACTTTCCTAAGTTATCATGATCTTTTCTATAAGCAAACATAATCTCTTAAATAACAAAGTTATACATATCTTCTTTACAAATAACTAATACTTATCTTCCTAAGTATTCTTGTTCTCCAATCAATCTTTATCTCTTCTATGATAAGTCTTTGATCTCATCTCTGTCAGCATTATCCTTCCAGCAGTAGTAACTGAGCACAAGCAGTATTAATTACTTAGAAGTTTACTCTAGCAGTACTAACATACACTAGCAGTACTAACTTTTGTACTAGCAATAGTAACTACTTAGTATATTTGCAGTCTTCATCTCTGAGTAGTTTTAACTTTAACTAGCAGCAGTAACTTTATACTAACAGTACTAATATATACTAACAGTAGTAACTAGCAATAATAACTTTTATACTACGAGTACTAACTACTTAGCATAATTTTCATTAGTATTACCAGCAGTACTAAGTTATGCTTGACAACACTAATATATACCTGAGCAGCAGTAACTCTAAGAATATCTTGAAGTCTTTTAATCCCAACAGATAATAAAAAGGTAACTTACCTAAGTCAGGTTATTATGAAAAGTACGTTACTATTTAATGGCTTTAACCCTTATTTTATCTAAAATAACCATCACAATTCCCTTGGTAAAGCAAACTATTGAATCATAAAATTAAATATCTCCGCTTTAAATTTTATTTGATCATCGATGTTCTTTACTGAATACTAAATAACAAGTTGTTTATTATTGATGGAGTGATTTTGATGGTGATAGGCTGTCAAGATTGCATTTTTTAATCAAGCATCCGGAGTGCAAATAGCACGACCCAAATTTAAACCCGTCAAGAAACGAAAGAAACCTTTAAAGTAATCTATACTTTTAGAGTGTGTTTGGTTCGTATACTAGAATCACTATGAGTATGAGTATAAGTATACATTAGAATGTGAATTGGTATAAGGTTAAATGTCATTCCATAGTTACATGTTTTAGTTTATAATGCTTAAATATTCATATAATATTTTTGTAAAAGAGTATATCTAGCATGGTATGATGTATGACATATATTGGGATTTCATTTTTTGTTACTAAAATATTGTCTCGCTAACCAAACGAGTCAAACTCATTCCCTAATTCAATATTTGAATGCAAAAATTACGTACATAACCTATTTTGAGTGAACTTGTTCTACAAAGGATTGAAAATTACTACTTTTCCAATTTGGCCATGTTTCTCGTGTAATAAGGTGAGCGAGTTACATGAGTAACACGTGTATGGAGGAGATTAAAAGCTGAGTAATGCATAAACCCTTGTGGGTCCAAGTATGATACTCGCTCAAATATGTGACTTTTAAATATTTAAAAAATTATAGTGTTAGTGGCTTTGGTAAGTGTGCCAGATTTAATTTGTTTTTGTGCTTTAGGATTTTTGTTTAGGGTATAGGGTTTTTATTAGGGTTTAGGGTTTTACGAAAGTGATTAGATGCCGACTTTGTGAACATTTTAGCATATGCATATGTTGTATAAAATTCTGTAGTTTTGGTGATTTGTGTTCTCCTTGATGAGCGCTACATAATGAATTAAAATTTGTGGGAAATAGAGTTAATATGAATAAGATATCATGTTTCAAAGTGTGTCACTTGAGTGTATTTGGAATTTTTTGTTTTTGTTGTTATGTTATGTACATTTGTATGATTTAATATATGTAATTTGCAAACTCATAATTGAAAAATAAAACTAACGTTATCCATTCAAAGCATTATAACATAGGAAACACCACATCTACAAGAGTACATGGCCAACCTTATTTAGACGATTTGATAACATAAAAACTACAACAAACAATGACAAACATGGTTAGCAAGGTGGTGTTAAACAATAAAGCTTTTACATTTCTTTGTAGACGTTGATGAATTCTTTCTTTTCTTCCATGCTTCTAAGCAACTCGTCCCTGGCCATTCTTAATTTAACAGCAATTCTCATGTCTGCACCTGTCATTCTCTCTAGGGCGTGGTGACCGTAGTCGATAAGTGGGTGATCTGGTAGCGACTTCAGCTTGTTAATTTCTGGCCTATGCCTCGTAAATCTATCTGTGAAGCGATGCATCAAGTTCAACATTTATTCCTCCAAACAAGACTCTTCAGCATGTGCTTCTTGGAGTGCCATAAGGACAGTTAATCTGACATCATTTGGGTTAGTAGCCATGGTAATAGGTGAAATTGAAGTAACCCCAAGTTATCTCATTATATAAGGTATGATTACCCGACATTTCCATTCATTAGTAATTTCAATGTTAGTATAAAGAAAATGAAATATCAAATCATTTCATAAGTCGCAAAAAATTTTAAGCGATAAACAACAATGTCATTCATTAGTCTTATCAAAGTCAGTAAAAAGTAAATGAATTGTCAAATCATGTCATAAGTCGCGTAGAATTTTAAGCGATAAACAACACTGTCCTTCATTAGTCTTATCAATGTCAGTAAAAAGTCACATTTCTCATTTATATGAATAAAATTATTTCCTTAAATAAAATGAAGAAAATAAATAGTACGAATAAAAAGCAATTGATTAACATTATCCATTCAAAGCAATACATAATAGAAAACACAACATGTAATCTAGTAGATTTCCAACCTTATTTAGCCGACTTGAAAACATAAAAACTACAACAAACAACAACACACATGGTTGGCAAGATGGAGTTAAGCAACATGATTCTAGAATCTATATTGCTATGTAATTGTTAATGAGATTTTGCTTCTCAGTAATGCTTCTCAACAATTCTTGTCTTGCTGTCCTCAAGTTGTTTGTGGTATGTATATCCGCTTTATGGGTCATGAGTAGAGTATGTAAATCGTAGCTATTAAGGCTCATTATTGGCATTTTATGCAACATCGTCATTTGTATTTCATGGCTACGCATTTGCTCAACATAACAAGTGAAGTCGCACAACAACTTATTTGCAAGTGTGACCTCAGCTTCAAGTTTGCTTCGTAGTCTTCTAAGAATCGTTTTAAGTATTTCATTTGCAGAATAAGACATAGTTTTTAAGATGAAAGAAGTTGTGTGTGTGAGACTAAAGTGTATTGTAAATGAAAATGTAGTTGATATAGGCCAAAAATTATGGGTAGCAGTTGTCATGGACTTTTGATATAAATGTCTAAAAAAGCCAAATCAAGTGTTAAATCATGTCGTATATCGTGTAAAATTCTAAGAGATAATCGATATTGTCATTGAGTAGTCTTTATCAATGTCAGTAAAAAGCCAAATGAACTGTCAAATCATGTCATATATCGTGTAAGATGTTAAGCGATAATCGACATTGTCATTGAGTAGTCTTTATCTAGTTTGTCATTGAGTTGTTTTATGAATGTCAGTACTTAAGTATTGAATTATCATGGTTGGAATAATGTTTTTTACATAAATTTAAAAAGAGCAAAAAGGTGTGTACATTAAAAATACATTCTTAATACATATATGATACATATTGAGTGATATCAATATTAGTACATACGATTTTTCCATATTGGATTTTGACATTGAACTTCTTTAGTTTCCTCGTTCTTAAAGTGTTCTAGTTCGGCCCATTCAACCATTTGATCAAAAGTGTAATCAATTTGTGTAACCTCCCTTCTTTCGTCTTCACTATCACTTGTGTAGTCAGTTATGACATGATTCATAATTTCTGACATGCTAGCATTTGGGCATATATATTTAGCTATAATAAAATTGACATCGACGTGGTCAATGTAAATTTCCAATTTGCCTTGTACTGCAGATATATCAAACATCACATGCATATCATACTTGTTTCTAAGTTTGACGGTGATTGAAAAGCCATTGTGTGGTACTTTATAATAAAGAGCATAAATGTTTGTACCAATAATATTAAACAAATATTGTTTCATCTTTTCTAGTTTCATTCTTGAAATAGTGATGTTCATTGTTCCACCATTGACATACATCAGGATTCTTGTGGCATCGATCACCAATTGCCCATTATTGTGAACAACTAAATTGAAAATGGTTTGCGTATAGGGTGTAGTAGGTTTTGTTTTATTAATAAATCCAAGTTTACCAAGAAATTCATAGTAATCGAACCTTTTATTTTGTTTCTGCATTTGATGTAGATACCGGAGTGACTCTTATTGTTTTATTTTTGTTTCTTCAAAAATGATACCTGCAAATGATTCTTCCAAAGAACCATAGTTTGGAATCAACACAATGCTTAAATCTATGGGATGATGAGAAACGTAAATCTAGAGATTCCCAGCAACTTTTGCAATTTCATACATAATATTAGTATCATAATCATTCTTATTTGCTTTCATACCTAATAAGGTGTTGTTTGGTGGCAACATGTAATATAGAGTAGTGAATCATCTTGTTAATTTTCTTTTAAGACAGCTAACCATATCTTCAAAATCCATTGCTGGAACATTAATATCCAGTACTTAACCATCTTGATAGGTTAGCGGGTTAAATTTAAATTCACCATTGTGGTTTACACCGAACTCAAAAGTAGTATTTGTAGATGTCGACATTTGGTGAAAGAAAGAAGTATGAATTGAATTATATTCATTGAAAAACACATAGTTGTATAAATGTGTGTGTGTGTCTATATATATATATATATACTAGTTGCATGGCCCGCCCGATGGGCGGGCTTGTTTGGTGAATATCATTTCCAAAAAGTTAAGTGAAGGTAAATCAATTATAAACATACCAAATTATTTATTGAATACATTAACAACAAAAAGAAATATAAGTTCATCCGATATGAGAAAACTAAAATTTACTAAAGTACCCGATATGAGAAATAAATTTTCAATCCGTTCCTGCTCTTGGGTTTTCTAAGTTATTCATTCCTTAAAAAAAACTAAACCAACCTTATGGATTTAAGCTTACATTAAATATAAATGATGTTTTGATTATTACAAATCTTGAAGCAGTATATGAATCTATCAATTTTCCTTAGAAAAAGATGCTATAATTGGTTGATGATAAAGATGAGATACAAAGCAGTAGGGAATATGAACATTGTAGGAATAAGAAGTTGATGAACTTTCTAGTTTTTTAATCTTACATTTGAATGAGCAACGACGAACTTGGTTTCTTGCAAAAATTAATTAATGCTTATAAGAAATCAAGGAATGTGTATATCAAGCACGGTGAAATTAAAAATTGCAAGACGAACACGTTTTAGTGGTATAAAATAAGCTACATAAAGCTTAATACATTTAAATCTTTCAAAGAAGTTATCTATCCCCCAGGTATATTTATGTACTTTGCATGAGTTATTTAGTTAGCTTTGTTGGTTTAAAGGTTCTAACCATACCGTTAACTTCCAATTTTCATTTTTAAAATAAGTTCAAAGATTAAACTTACTATGGATCAGATTCCATCAGTGTTATATGCCATTATCGTGCACGAACAACCCAATTTGTTTTTTGTTGTACCTACCATTCCGACATACATATACGAAAGGTGCTAAATGATTTTGCTTGTGAAAAAGGATTACCCAAAATTTTACATTTAAACACTTACCATTCTTTCATTTGTAATTCATGAGTAACAGGTGGGTTGATAATAAAGCCCGAACTCCCTCTAGTCATGAGAGACCTATATAAGGTTTGTTTCACTTAATGACAATTTAACCCACATTGAAAAATGGCTATCTTTTAAAAATGAGTTAATGGTTGAAGAAGTATATTTGTCACTGTGAAGTTTGATGCATCATTTTCTATCAAATACGACCAGTTTTGAACAAAAACCGAGCTCAAGAAGGTAGCTCACCAATAGCATGTGAAAAGCCATTTCAAAATTAAACGACCTATCAACACAAACACAAAAACTCACACAGTCGATTAATGATAGGGTGTTTGGTATTGCGTTTCGCATGTGTATATCTGATTATTTCATTTTCAAGACACATAATTTCTAGTGTTTGAGCACCAATAGAGTTCTCCTCACCGATTACATGTTTTCATTTGTCGTCTTATTTTGAAGAGGAGTAGTAAACATCAGCTACTACTCGACATGTAATCTTGAATGTACTTCCTATAAGAAAAGTCAATCATTCCTTCATCATTTCTCAAAACAAAAAGGTATCTTGTGAATCTATATTGAGGGTGTAGAACAACCTTTAAGATTAAGAAAACATTATAGTAATATATGTTAACTATTATAGTTGTTCATAGAAATAAATGTCAACTAATAAAGATTTTACAGTAACGATGTCATCATGTTTCACTTCAAAAAATCGAGTGAGCAGGGTTATGTACTTTGTGTTTGTTACTAACATGTCCAGCATCTGTTACCGAGTGAAAATAGTAGTTATAACTTATTAAACATATAGATACATGAGTTAATTAAGAGTTACTGGTTTGGCTAAATAAATTAGCTTCTTCAATTTAGCTATGGTAGCAGCTCACAATGCTTTGAGTCCCCGTCGCTACTCCTCTATTACGCATTACAGATTTTCCTTAGCAAGGTGAAAGATCCTTGCTTTTCCGCTAGCATTTACCTGGAGATTCTATAAGCTAATTAGCAACTATAGCAACATAGTGCACGAGAAACAAAAGGTGATAAAGTTGAGTGAATATGGAAGCAACAGAAACGTACCAAGCGAGCATCCGTATCCGCACATTCGTGTGAGAAACTTGCAAAAAGGTATAACTAACTATGAGGTCCAAAAAAATATAACTAATAGTATCTATTACCATCAAGTACCAAACACCATTATCTATAAAGAACATGCTGGTAAGAAGAAACGTATATTAACCGTTAAAATTATCTAAGAAAATACCCTTGAACTCTGCTAGTATTATCTGAGACATGTCAATAAGAAACTGTTACCAATAAAAAAAATACTGATGATGCACAAGACAAGCAGCCTATATGTATAGCTTAATCTGGCACGTAAACCATTAAAGTTTAGTGATAAAGTTGCAAGAGGGAGTTCAGAAGGTGGTGCTTTACTGGAAGGGAAACTAACTTCTATCCAAATTAACTGGTCTTTTGTAAGAAAATTGTTATGATATTGTTATCATTTGCAGCTTCGGTTAAAGGGTCAATTACGACACTACACTATCTAAAATGAGAGATATAAACTTGTTTGAAAAGGGTATTTGACCAAACATAGTGAACTAAACTATAGAAAACATATCCAGCCACTGTTCACAAGAAATTTTGAATATTAATAAATAAATTCCATCTAAAGATAGTCAGGGACAAGGTAAGGATTTCACAGATAGATAAGAAATTATATATTTATCATAGATCTTACTTATGCTAGACAAACCAACTGTAATGCAATGTCAATAGATGCAGTGTAATTGCTTATGATGCACTATTCAGTATAAAATTGCAACAAAAAAATCAATATCAAAGACGAGTAGATCATCAGCAAGATAGCACATAAAATGAACTATATTATCCTGAAGTACTTACTTTTTTGGAACAGCAACATGGAAATGATTTAGACACTCGTTTATCTATTTTGACTTCATCTTAATCTCAACCCTTTGGTCCAATAGCCTTTCACAAGCAACATTTTTAACATTCATCACACCCTCTTCAATCAAAGTGCTCATTGTCAAAAGAACTTCAGCACCATCTCTAACCTCATCACCTTGACCGATTGAAGTCTTGAGTGCTTCTGATTTCATCTCCTCAACCAACTTCTTGTCATCTTTGGCTATTCCCTCCAATGACTACAAATCAGTCTTGTTGCAGACTATAATCAGAGGTTTGTTCATGAAAAGAGACTTGATACTATAGAAGAGTGCGGCTTGTTGAGCAATTGTGTACCCACACGAACCAGAAATGTCAAGAAAGAACAATACAACAGCTCTGAGATGCGCCAATGCTGTAATACTACACCAACCCTCTTTCTGATCTGACTTTGAAAGTGCACGACCAGACACAGCTTAACTATGAGACCAATTTTCTAACTATATCGCTCATAAAGACACAACTTGTGCAGGTTACAAAAAAATCATTTATAAATAACTATTTCTGGATCATTTATAAATAACGTAATCACAAAAAAATTAGCAAGCAAGTTTAACTGACAACTTTCTAGAACCATTAATGAAGACGACCTACAATTGTTATCCGAGTTACACAACTATTGGTCCTCAGCTTCAATCATTTTTGCCTAAACCACATTAACGTCTATCACACGTGGTGCTCGCCATTGTAATATAACACATATACATGTTGAAATGTTGGGTCATTGAATTGTAAATTTTAGAACATTGAATACCATTTTTTTATGAAATTTAGGCAGGCTGCCGTTTTCACTCAACAAAGCTGATAACTTAGGGGGTGTTTAGATTGAAATTTCAGTTAGCCTATATTGAGGCTTATGGCTTATTTCAAAAAAGTCTAAACTATATTAAGAATGGGATTATGACAATGTTTTGCTATGCCTTATTCAAGATCGCAAGGTGATTGAGCTAAACATTTAGGATGCACAAGAACTTAGGTACACAATTGATGCTAATCAAAACCGGTGGCAAAATGAAGTTGGACCAACTCACAAACACTGCTAATGGATCTATTTTATTTGATCTGTAACTGAAGTTTGAAATATAATTATCGATGGTATTTCGCCTCTTATAAATTAACAGAACCCGAATCGACCCATTTAAAAGTCAATGAAACAGAACCCACTTAATACATTTGAAATGATTAAACTGACAGTTTTCATTATAGTTTATTATCATCCATGTTAATGGAAAAATAAGGATTGCATAACACAAAGGCCTATTTGAGATACCTAAGTACAAAGACATATTCTCACAATACCAATAACAAAGACAAGTTCATAGTCTCGCATTCATCGTCATCCGACTGAATTTTTTTTAATAAACAACAGATAAGATGGACAATATATTTTTATTAGGAGGTGTCTGTTATGCTATATAATTGACTGATATTTCACAACGCCTTCTATGTTTCTTAGTTTTCCAAAAAAAGAAAAATAGGAGCTCACATTTGCTTAAGCGTTGATCTAAAACAGAACCTAACTTGGCTTAACTTTTTTGGAGCACTTGCATATAAGCTGCTGAAGTGGCAAAGACATTATGCAAATTAAGAATCTGCTTAATATATCTCACATAAATATGAATTTTTACCTTGGGTTAACGGAAATCAATGGTTTAACTTCGTTGTTTTGTGGTCAACATCTTCTTCCTGCACATCCTTAGAAAACACACGATCCTACAAAAAACATGATCTAAATAACCATTCTTTATAACTCCTTTGAAAACTCATATATAAATCAAATTAGACATATATAAACACTTACTTACATAAATTAATAATAACGATAAATGATTTCTTCACAAGGGATGAATGATGAATGATGGAGA